>JAXCGZ010017229.1:0-98275 GCA_037179515.1 Halocaridina rubra | reverse complement strand
CATCCATTCCTGGTGCTTTTGCATGCTTTTGTTTCATCCAATGCCCTTTTTCACCTCCTCTCTTGTAATCTCTCTGTCATTTTCATCTCCCATTACTGGCACTTGAACAACTCCCACTGCCACTATAGTTTCCTCTATATCTTCCTCAACATTTAACAACCACTGCAAATATTCTGCCCATCTTTTCCTTGCATCGTTCCCTCTTAACATCTGACCATTCATATCTTTCACTGTCTCTTCCATCCTCGAGCCACCCCTCCTTACTCTCTTCACGTCTTTCCAAAACTTCTATTTATTCTCATATGACCTACTAAAATCCTGTCCCCACCTAACATTTGCCAACCTCTTCTCTACCTCTACCTTCCATTTGGTTTCCACATTTTTCTCTCTATATCATTCATACTTCTCCCTACTGTTACATTGCAGCCATTCCTATATTTTCACCCCTTCATTCCACCACTCGCTGCCCCTCCTCATGCCACCTCCAACAAACCTCTTTCCACAAACATCACTTGCATGTCCCACGAAACCTTCTTTCATCAACCTCCATTCCTCCTCTAACTCCCCAACTTCTCTTTCTTTCACCCTGTCATATGCCAATTTCAATCTGTCCTGATATTCCTGTCTCTTCTCTGGCTTTTTCAACTCTTCCACCTTCACCACTCCCCCTCTACATCCCTCGACTCTATTTTGCCATTCTTTTGCTACTACCAATTTTACTTCATCCAAAAAATTATCAGACATCTCAGCAGCCACACCCCTAAATGCATGCACATCTATAACTCTACCAATCATTCTCTTTGCTACCAACACATAATCCATCAATGCTCGTTCTTTCACTCTTCCATTTGCCACTCTCATCCATGTATACTTATTTATTAACTTCTTCTTGAAAAAACCAAGAAATTGAATGATGTCTATGAAGAGCTGGAAACACCAGAAGGAGAGAAGAAAATATGGCGAATTGCCAAGGCCCGAGATGCTGCAACCAAGGACTTGACCCAAGTAAGGCAAATAAAGGATAACTATGGAGTAGTTCTAGCAGAAGAGGATGAAATAAAAAGCAGATGGGAAACTTGTCTTATAGGATTACTAAATAAAGAGAACCCACGAGCAGTATTTGAAGATGGCCTTCCAAATGAAACAGTTACAACAACAGTGGCCAGAAGAGAGGTAGAGCGTGCAGTAAGGAAAATGAAAAATGGAAAGGCAGCAGGACCTGATAAGATGCTAGTGGAGGTATGGAAGAGTCTTCGAGAGGAAGGTATAGATATCTTGTGGGACTTAATGCAAAATATCTTTAGTCAGGAAAAGATGCCAGAGGAGTGGAGAGGAAGCTTAAACATCCCAATCTATAAAGGGAAGGGAGACATTCAGGAGTGTGGAAACTATAGAGGTATAAAGTTGTTAAGTCATACTATGAAGATATGGGAGAAGATCATAGAGAGGAGACTCAGAGAGTAGGCAACAAATGGGGATGAACAGTTTGGCTTCATGCCTGAAAGAGGGACAGTGGATGCCATATTTGCCTTGAGACAAATGATGGAAAAGCATAGGGAGAAACAGAAAGGACTGCATATGGTCTTTATTGACCTGGAAAAGACATATGATCGAGTACCACGTCAAGAGGTGAGGAGGTGTATTAGAGAAAAGGGAGTCCCCGAGAAATATGTAAGAATCATCCAAGATATGTATGAGAGGGCAGAGGCAAATGTTAAGAGCAGTGTGGGCTTGATGAAAAGTCTCTCAGTAAATGTTGGTCTGCATCAGGGGTCTGCTTTGAGTCCATATCTATTTGATCTGGTCTTGGATGTAGTAACCCAGGATATTAGAGATCAGTCTCCATGGTGTATGCTCTCTGAAGATGACATTGTACTGTGTAGCAACAGACGAAAGGTAGTGGAGGAGAAGCTTGAGGAGTGGAGAAGGGTGATGGAGGATAGAGGACTGAAAATCAGCAGGAAGAAGACAGAGTACTTGAGGTTGAGAGATGATGAGGATGGGGAGGTCAATTTGCAGGGGAAGGTGTTGAAAAGAGTTGAAAAGTTCAAGTATTTGTGATCAACAGTAGCAGAGGATGGTGACCTATAGTCAGAAATAACCCACAGAATACAAGCGGTATGGAAGAACTGGAAGAAAGTGTCTGTGGTGCTGTGCGACAGGAGAATAGGGATTAAGTTGAGGGGTAGAGTGCATAAGACAGTTGTGAGACCTGCGATGATGTATAGAGCAGAGATATGGGCAATAAAGAAGACACAAGAGAAAAAACTGGATGTGGCAGAGATGAGGATGTTGAGATGGATGTGTGGGGTGACAAGAAGTGATAAGATCAGAAACGAGGTAATTAGAGGTGCCTCAAAAGTTGGAGAAATATCAGATAAGATACAAGAAAGTAGACTAAGATGGTATGGTCATGTCGTTAGGAGGGATGAACAGTATGTTGGGAGGAGGGTGATGGAAATGGATATACAGGGTAGGAGAAGGAGAGGGAGACCAAAGTGTAGGTGGATGGATTGCATCAATGACAACCTGAGGTCTAAATGTTTGTTGGATGATGAGGTATGGGACAGAAACAAATGGAGAAAACTGGCCTGAAACATCGACCCTCACATAAAAGTGGGAAAAGATGTAGACGAAGAAGAAGAAGAAGATAAAAATACAGTTTTTGTGTGACAAATATCTAAAAATACAGTGTTCCTTCAATTATCGCGATGGTTCGGTTCCGGGACCTGGCGCAAGACAGGAAAATCTCGAAGTAGGATCAGCCTATATGTACATAGATATTTTAATTTATTTTTACGTTTACACTGTATAAACCCACCCTGTACTGTTAACAAACCACCCTTTACTTCATAAATAACAGCATGCAACGTAAATTTATATGAAGGTGATAGATAAAATTACGGTGAATGAAGTGGTAATTACATGACATACTCATGTACATAGGTATTTTACAATTATTTTTACGTTTACGTACTGTATAAACCCTCCCTGCACTGTTAAAAAACACCCTTTACTTTATAGATAACAACAAGCAACGTAAATTTTTATGAAAGTGATAGGAAACTTACTGTGAATGAGGTGATGATGACGTGACATACTCATATACATAGGTATTTTACAATTATTTTTATGTTTACGTACTGTATAAACCCTCCCTGCACTGTTAAAAAAACACCGTTTACTTTATAAATAACAGCATGCAATGTAAATTTATATGAAAGTGATAGGAAAACTTACCGTGAATGTGGTGATGATGACATGATATACTCATGTACATAGATATTTTACAATTATTTTTACGTTTACGTACTGTATAAACCCTCCCTGCACTGTTCATTAAACACCCTTTACTTTATGAATAACAGAATGCAACGTAAATTTTAATGAAAGTGATAGATAAAATTACGATGAATGAAGCGGTAATTTCATGACATACTCATGTACATAGGTATTTTACAATTATTTTTATGTTTACGTACTGTATAAACCCTCCCTGCTCTGTTAAAAAAACACCCTTTACATTATAAATAACAGCATGCAATGTAAATTTATATGAAAGTGATAGATAAAATTGCGATGAATGAAGTGTTAATTACATGACATACTCATGTACATAGGTATTTTACAATTATTTTTACGTTTACGTACTGTATAAACCCTCCCTGCACTGTTAAAAAAATACCCTTTACATTATAAATAACAGCATGCACGTAAATTTATATGTACGTGATAGGTAAACTTACCGTGAATGAGGTGATGATGATCATTCTTGACCCCGGAGGAAATTATTTCGCAGCCAGTAAAAGCTTTACGGCTGCTTTATGGGGGAGAACATGGTAATGGGGAGTTGCTGTCGCTGTTTCTTCTTTTTTTGGAAGATGGTATGGTAAGGAATCATGGCATCGTCGAGAAAATTACAGAAGGTTACCGAACGAACCATATTATCGTCATATTCCTGCTAGAGTTGTTGGGTTGCTTTCACATATTGATATATGGTTGCCAGACGTTCGAGTGTAAGGCCAGGTTCTTCAATTTCTTCGTGCGTTTCCTGAAGATCTTCCTCTTCTTCGCTCGCTGATTTCGTCATTTCGTCCAAGTCTTCATCATTCAAAGGCTGCTTGTGGCAGTCAATCAGTTCATTCACATCTTCGTGAGTCATATCTTTAAAGCCTTCTCCTCCTAGCAGTGCAGCCAACTTCACAGCTTTCGCAACTGCCAACTTATGGACTTCGTCAGGAGCAAATCCCTTGGAGTCGTGGATGACTTCGGGCCACAGTTTCTTCCAGCTGGCATTGATTGTGGCCGACTTCATCTCTTTGATTGCATTCTGAATATTTTGAAGGCATGTGGCAATCGTGTAATTACGCCAGTATGTCTTTATTGAGAAGTCTTTGTCTGAATCCATGGATTCAACCAGGTTTGCCAGGGCATTTCGTGTGTAGAGGGCCTTGAACGCACGAATAATGCCTTGATCCATAGGCTGAATCAGTGACGTCGTATTCGGTGGCAGGAACTCGACTTGAACACCGTTATATTTGAGATTAGTTGCGTGGCCACCAGCATTATCCATCAAAAGAAGGACTTTATATTCAAGGCCTTTTTCCGCAAGATAAAGTTTTACCTGAGGGATAAAGCATTGGTGAAAACAGTCCGATGTGAGGCTTTTCGTGATCCAGGCCTTAGGGTTAGGCATCCAATACACTGGCAGCAGATTCTTATTCTTGTTCTTCAAAGCCCTATGGTTATTTGACTTGTAGATAAGCCCGGGCTTTAACATGAAGCCCGCAGCATTCCCGCACATGATGAGGGTAGCGCGAACTTTGTGCACTTTAAATCCCGGGGCTTTAGCTTCTTCCTTGAACAGAAAAGTGCGAGATGGCATTCTCTTCCAAAATAAGCCAGTCTCATCCATGTTGAAGACTTGCTCAGGAACATATTCCCCTTCGGCGATAAATTTCTTGAAGTCGTTCTTGACGTAATTTTCTGCGGCAGCTGTATCTGCAGAGGCAGCTTCGCCATGCACTGAAACTCTTTTTAGGCCATAGCATTTTTGAAATTTGAAGAACCATCCCTTGCTAGCAATGAATGGTTGTATCCTCGGTGGAGAATCGCTGGAGGGTCCTGGTTGTGGATCGTCGATATCTTCTTCTCACCCCTCCTCCTCTCCACGGTTGCCACTGTTGTCGAGGGGTTTGTTTGTAGCAAATGTATCGTACATCTTCTTCGCCTTTGTTTGTATGATATTGGTGTCTAAGCTGATGTTTATCTTTCTGCAATCAGCAATCCACAGGGCCAAAGCAGCTTCCATCCGCACTACTGCCTTATTGTGGGATGTGACGATCCTCTTCGCTGATTTATCAAAAGAAATGCTCGCTGTTTTCCTGATCTTTGCCTCGTCCTTTTTGATGTAGCGAACAGTAGATTCATTGAGGCCAAAATAGCGGCCGACATCCGTGAACCTTTTTCCTTCTTTCAACATATCTAAGAGTTTCACCTTATCTACTATGGTTAACATCCTCCTTTGCCACTTAGGCAGACTACCAGAAGCCTTAGAAGGTGAAGGACGTTTGGGAGGCATTGCAAAGGTTAAATTACACGTGAAAACACAATCACAAGCAAAACGTATTAGTAAGCACAACATGAACGGCGCACACGTGAGTTAGACTGAACGAGTCAGGCGGGACATTGGAAAATGGTGGGAAAAGCAAACTGCAATGAAAAAGCCAATCAGACCCCATGATACAGAACATACAGAAAAACAATTCTGTGATTCGTCGTCTCCCGACCTTTCAGCCAATAGCATTCCATGAACTATCTCACGTAGATGAGAGCCTTTTCGTTTTTCGAAATGCCGATAGCGGTATTGAATTTTACATAGTGCAATACTGTTAGTATTTATGTTTTTTAATATTTTTTACTGTTTTATTATTCTTAGGCTAGGAAATACTTGTTTTATCAATAAAATAATGAAAATTTTAATATTAACTAGGTCACGTAGGTGAGAGCCTTTGCGTTTTCCGAAACGTGATACCGGTATCGTATTTTACATGGTGCAATACTGTTAGTACTGTATTTATGTTTTTTACTATTTTTTACTGTTTTATTATTCTTAGGCTAGGAAATACTTGTTTTATCAATAAAATAATGAAAATTTTAATATTCACTAGGTCACGTAGGTGAGAGCCTTTGCGTTTTCCGAAACACTGATACCGGTATCGTATTTTACGTGGTGCGATACTGTTAGTATTTATGTGTTTTACTATTTTATACTGTTTTATTATTCTTAGGCTAAGAAATACGTTTTTTTTATCAATAAAATCATGAAACTACTGGAAATTTTAATATACAGTATATGCTAGTTCACTTAGGTGCGACCCCAATACATTGTACGCTATCGGACACTATTTGACATGATGCAATACCTTGTACTGTGAATTATATATCTAAACTTATGTTTTTTACTATTTTTTACTGTTTTATTCTTCGTAGGCTGGGAAATAAATATTTTTTATTAATTAAATAATGAAATTTGTTTTTTTCAATAAAAAAAATTAAAATACTGAAAATTTTTATTTTTTCAATATTTTAATATTTTTGCATATACCCAAAAAATAATATAATAATTTGCCAAAAAAAAAAAAAAAGTGGTACAGTGAAAACGCGAGCCAAGAAACGCTGTACTTATCAATTAAAGAAAGATTATCATAGTACTAAATCAAAATAAAAACACTGTTTATAAATGACAATTATCTGATAATGCTCATAATTGAGTCTATGACATTTACAATATTAAACCTAGGGTAACTTGTTTTCTTTTTATATCTTAGGAATGTTCCATATCCTCTTTTATTTCATCTAAATTTTTAGTATAAAAGAAAAGTGGGAAAGTTTCAGTTTCCCTGTTATGTTTTATTCTATGGGAAACGTCTCTCTCTCTCTTACTTTTATCGTATTAGGAATTTTCCATATCCCTTTTTATATCATGTAGACTTTTCGCTTCTTTTGCATTTCCACGTTCCCTGTGTCCCCATATGGAATCCCTCTTTTTGGAGTATCGCTAGGTGTTGGGCCGACTCCACGCTTTTTTCCGTCATCCCCTCACTTCTACGCTGTAAGATAGGTTCGGGTTGTACCCGAGGCTGAACTGGGAATCCTGCTTCTGGTGACCGGCCGGACAACAGAAGAGCGCTGATGTATCTGTCATGTGCCTCTTCTGCCCGAGTTTCTTTGAATCTCGAGGCGGTCATATTACCATTTTTCTTCTCACGACACCTATCCCCGGAGGTGGATCTCCCTCTCAAGCTCAAATTCTGTAATTAGAATAGCCTTGAGTAGAGTCTTGGGCCGGAAAACAGGGCCTAATGTCGCTATTGCAAATACAGGAAACACTAGATGTCACCTTTGGGTACAAACAATGGCCATATGTAAACACACAAAGGGGATACTGGCATCCCCTGCATCTGCAGGCGCTTGCAATCTCTCCAATGGGTAAAAGGGACTGGTATGCAAAAATTACAGATCGGGGCTGCCTGAAAATAGGGTAGTAATTTTAAGTATTTGTCTACACTGTTCAGATAGGTATTCAAGATACTTAGGAAGTAGCTGAGTAACTGCTAGATCATCTCTACATGACATTAATATGCTATAGATATCAAAAAGAAAAGTCATGAAATGCTGAGAATAGCCACTAAAAGAAATACTCTTATTAACAGTGACCACAGTAACATAAGGGTATGAATTCAAAATAAAAATGATAATCATTGTGTTACTACTGATAGTACACCTAGTTCTCAGAATAACGCCTAGATAGGTTCTCAGAAGTGTCGGGTGATTGGAAAATCGCGTGAAAAAACGAGTTATTTTCCATAGGAAACAATGATAAAGGGCATAGATACGTTCCAAACCTTACATAGACACACCATGCCAAAGATATAAGATAAGTAAAAAACATATTTTATTACTACATAGCAAAGCAGAAAGCCCTGTATCTATTTTTAAGAGTATACAAAAATATTCATATTCACTTTACAGCTAGAAATTAGCATACATTACTATACTTTACTCTATTATGCAGTGGGCAACAGTTATATAGTACACTGGGACATGCATGGTGGCAGTGAGCAAGTAACTTATGTGGTAGAAGAGGAGGATGCAGGAGAACGAGCCTCTATCTGCAAATGTATACAAAGATAAAATAAGAATTATAAATAACCAAAGCAAGACTAAAAAACGAAAAAGAGAATTAATTATGCAATGCCTAAATCTACCATATGACGGATTAAAAAAAACTTAATCTACATTCTCTAGAGAGGCACAGATTTAGGGGGGATATGATTGAGGTGTATAAATGGTTTAAAGGGATTAACTAGGGTGATATTAATAAAGTTTTAAAAATTCATGATCAAACCAGAACTCGTAATGGGTAATGGATTTAATCTTGATAAATTTAGGTTCAGAAGGGAAATTGGTGAAAATTGGCTTGGTAATACCGTAGAGTATTCCTAGTAGGATAATAAATGCCAAGAGTATTCCTAGTAGGATAATAAATGCCAATACCTTAGACACCTTCAAATGTAGATTAGATAGACATATGACAGAGGTAGGGTGGGTGTATATATAATGTATAATGATGATGATCTTTTCTTATCGTAATCCTCTTTGTACTGGTGGAAGAAGCCTCTGCGGGCACTTATTTACTATATTAATTTTTTTTTTTCCTTTTTAAATAATATAGTAAATAAGCAACCGCGGAGGCTTCTTCCACCAGTACAAAGAGGATTACGATAAGAAAAGATCATCATCATTATACATTATATATACACCCACCCTATTGGGTAGAACAGAATGTTGGAGAGAGAGAGAGAGAGAGAGAGAGAGAGAGAGAGAGAGAGAGAATCTTTAATTAACTCTTGTTCATTCAACCAAAACTACATTATTTATTGTAAAAATAATGGTTTAATTACAAACTCGCAATAATAATAATAGTAATAATAATAATAATAATAATAATAATAATAATAATAATAATAATAATAATAATAATAATAATAATAATAATAATAATAATAATCTCCACAATCATCATCAAAGGAAAATTATTGTTAAAAATAATAATAATAATAATAATAATAATAATAATAATAATAATAATAATAATAATAATAATAATAATAACAATAATAATAATAATAATAATAATAATAATAATAATAGTAATAATAATAATAATAATAATAATAATAATAATAAGATCTAAGGAGAATTTTTGGAATAGACAGCATGAGAGTAATGCAGAGGTATATTAAAACCCAGCAGAGAGAGCTGGATATTCATTACACATCTTTTATAATCCCTTCACATCTGACAGATCATTACACTCTCCATCTGTTTCTCTTTACAGCCTGATAAAGGCTGTTTTATTTTATCATTTTTTGGTCCATCCTGGTGTCACAATAATCTTAATAATTTTTTTTTTTTTTTTTTTGCGTTATTCGCGAATTCCGAGTTTTTTACTATTATTTTTGGGGGACGTTATTGCAATTTCGTCGATAAAAAAATCGCGTATAAAAGGAACAAGGTGTATTATGAAAATAATAAGCAAGAAGGGCAGTGGAGTGATAGCAACAATAGCCATAATAAAAATAAAAATAGTAATAATAATTATAATAAAAAAATAAGAATAACAGTAAATAATAAGTGATAATAGCATTTTGAGGCAAGAACAAAAATTCTGTAATAGTATCTCATAATGATACTCATTTAAGAATAAATTCTTGGCCAATTTCTTTTACTATTTTCGAGTTCCTGCTGTCACCAACTTTTCCCGTCGCTCGGTTTATATAGGGTAGCTCAGGTTTCCCTCAAGGAACAGTTGAACATGAGGCAGACAAACTCTCTGTTACTACCCAATTCAAATTCTTCATTATCAGTGTAACATTAACATGCAAAAACTCATAAAAAATGGTGAAGCTAGCTCACGTTTATCTGGTAATTTATAAAAAAAAAAATTGAAGACAAATATCAACAATTAAAACACTCAAAGTAAACATAAAGAAATAACATCATTTAGTACGGAAAGAGCAAAAGATGAGAGAGAAAAGAGAGAGAGAAAGCATCTGTATCTAGGGTGTGTACCATAACGGTCGCATTCCTGAGGTTAGAGTACCCCGGATGAGTTAGATAAGGGTAGAAAAGTAGGGGGAAAAGAGCAGAGGTCATAGGGTGTCCTCGTGTCGAGCAGGACGACCGATGTTACAACACAAAGATATATATTTTTCCAAAACACATGCTCTGAGAATCTCAAAGAATCTTAATTAGTTCATTAATAATTATAAATTTCACAACAATGAACAATAGTTAACAATAATTTTCTCCAGATAAGCTACTCAAAATCTTTAATATCTTTATCTCTTCAAAATATTACAATTATCATATGAAGACTATATCCACCTCTCAACATAAAAAATGAATAAAAAAAGTGTACCTGTCACGGTCTGAGGTTAGCAAGGGCATGCACTCAGGGTAAGGATTACATCTGCCAAAACAAGTCCTTTGCAAGAAGGCAACCGTTCTAACCCTTGGTAGAAAAGGGAGTTCGTGACGTAAACCCGGAACATCTGTGTATGCAGTAATTAAATTTAAAAAAAATAATATTTCACTTGCAATCATTAAAAGAATGAGCTTTGCTTAAGTTTCAGAATCCCTTAAGAAATCATACATTTAAAATTTTTTTTTTTTTATTTCTTTGAACTCAAATTAACGTTTTTATTTATTTATTTATTTTTTTTTTTTGAGTTATTACCCCAACAGACTACAGACTACCTCAGCAGACAGGAAAGGTCTTGGAACCTTTTTTGTACTTACGTATATCAGTTAGTCATTTATTTATCTATTTTAAATACTTCAGTTAGAATAAAATAAATATAATTAATAGATTCGTGTCCATTATCAATAACGGTCTCTCTTGGAATTTAAAAAACAAACAACTATCCTACTGGCGGAGTAAGGGTCATAATAGAAAAAACTGCACCTCAGCCATATCCGGGCAGGTGGAACTTTACTACGGTGACTTATGAAGCAATCACATAAATTTATCCCTTAATATGTGTTGCAACGTCTACATCACCTCCCATTAAAACTATGCGTATAAATTTCAATACGTTATCTCTATTCCCATTTGGCTTGCAGTGGGACATGTGTGATGCAGGGGACGGGCCCTCCCAGACTCTATCCTTGTCAGCTCCGTAACAAGCTCCTCCCGTTTCCACCCACAAGTACCCCTCTCCTGCTCCCCCGGTTACTTCTACTCACTCTCTCTCACTTGCTCGTTCTCACAACTCACACTCTCTCTCTATCTCTCTCTGTACACTCTCCCCCGGTCACTCTTCATTTTGCCGTGCGCAGGCTTCTTCCCCCATCACTATGAAGGAGTGTATGCATGGAATCGCGATCGGCCTGTGTAGTCGCATGACCGTGTTAAAGGTCCTAGGTCCCCTCTATACTCCCCATCCACAGTATGGCAGGGTACAATACTTAACCCCCTATCAGGGCACCTGCCACTCTACTTTCTTTCCGTGCCTGCATAAAACATTAGCGAACAAAAACCTCGTTATGTTGAAGTGCACTAATCTTAATAACATCGCAAAAGTCTCTGATTTTTCAATGGATGTGACACACACATATTTTAAGAGTAACTGATCAATACAATTACAATTTCTTTATATAAAAACGAAGATGAGAGATCGGTCATTCTCGCGCGTTCTTTCTTGAAAAATACCACACGTGATAAAAGAAAAAACCTTAAAAGCGGATTCACGTTCATTCTCAAGGTAATTTTTACACGCGTTTTGGAGTCTAGAAAAACTCTACGACTTATATTTTATTCTTGAACACTGTCACTCAAACAAACAACACTCAGTGACTTAAATTACTCTACTTCCTCTTTAGAAAATTAACATATACATAATTGTACACATTTATAAAATATTTTATCAAGTCAATACCTTTGCCTGTTTAATACTTAACCTAGGTAATAAAGAAAATAAATTGAACATCCTACAAACGCAATTACTCGTTATACTGTTTTAATTATAAAAAAAATCGAGTTTATTATTGTTTATAGCTATTAGTACAAATTATCTAGTTTAGTAATGTGTACAGATATTCCCTCTTATATGTAGGGTGGCTGAGTCAAAGCATGTCTACAAAGTAAAATGGCGGAGTCCTCCAACCTCAATTTCTGTTAATAGTACCCCCATTACCCAATGGATAAAAACTGCAAGTACTTAGCTATTTTGGGATGCTGCTTGAAGGACGTCACTGCCTCCGGTACTGGGGTAGGGGGTTTTCCTTTCTTCTGGGCTCATTGGTTTTCTCTCCGACGTTGTCCATACTTTACATAAGATTGCCGATTCACCATCCCAGGCATCTTCTCAGTCGAATTCAGCAACAAATAACGCCTAGTAGGGGTGTTGTGTCTCAAAGCACTATTCACAGTGCTACGCACAGTGAAATCTTTTGTGAATATTGCTGAAATTCTCACCCAACTTTACCGTTCGTCTCTCCATTTGACGTTTCTCAGCCTTCGCGAATGAAGTTTCAGCAACTTTGCTGCAGTGTCAAAATGTTTGGGACGGTTCTTACTGCTGGGCGCTTTTCCTGTATGGGGACGGGGATGAGGAGGTTGAAGTATGACTTGCTGTGCTTTCTCCAACATCGCTTCCAAATATGTGTTAAATTCTTCTGTATCTTGCATTTTCTTTTTTTGCAGCACGAGAAACGCTGGCAAATAACTTCTTGTCTCTTCACTGTAATTTAGGCTTGGTATCATACTAAGCTGCTACCACAGTAGTATTGTTGTTCCACCTATGGTTGGCTACCAGTGTCGTATAGATATTCTCTACCTACTTGTGTGGTATTATATACCATATCGTAGCCGGCGGTATAGCACTGGTGTATTAGTAGTCGAATTCCAATGTTGTACATTTAATTATTCTTATGTTGCCACTTCACAAAAAACCAGATCTGCAGCGTGCAAGGTGATAATAGATATGCGAAGATACTAAACACTTAATTTATTTAGATGCTATATTGTTCCTCTAAGCCTCCATGCCTCCGTCCCCTGAACGTAACGTTATCTCTATGGGTGACAACAATTCGCTGACTTTCCTGCTCATGGAGTGACCTTTTTTATAACCTCTGGTCATTCAAACTTACAAAGAGATGGTGGGCATAGTTCTTGGATGTGTCTCCACCAATAGGACTTCAGAGAATGGGGAGCACACCATAACCTATGGTGTAGGGGCTTCTAAAACAATATGACTTGCCGCCAATTTGAGCTTGGTCTCAGAGAACGGAGGAAACCACGTGGGATTTCTAGCTCGTACATGTGGCACTCACGGGCGTGCTCTATGCATCAGTAGGGTCCCCTTTAGAATAAATTATTTTTTTTTCTTTAGGGGACCCAGGTTCGAATATAAGTGAGTTTCAACTTACGTCAATTTTTGACTTAAGTCGCCTGTTAGGAACGAAACCCTGTTGTTATATGAGGACTCCCTGTATATATATATATATATATATATATATATATATATATATATATATATATATATATATATATATATATATATATATATATATATATATATATTCAGTAATTCCTCGCTATTTCACGGTTCACCTATCGCAGATTTTTTTGGGCCAAATTTTTTTTATTTATTTATTTTTTTTAATAAGATTATTGTGACACCAGGATGGGCCAAAAAATGATAAAATAAAACAGCCTTTATCAGGCTATAAAGAGAAACAGAGATGGAGAGTGTAATGACCTGTCAGTTGTGAAGGGAGTATAAAAGATGTGCAATGAATATCCAGCTCTCTGCTGGGTTTTAATATACCTCTGCATTACTTCCATGATGTCTATCCAATAATTCTCCTTAGATCTTATTATTATTATTATTATTATTATTATTATTATTATTATTATTATTATTATTATTATTATTATTATATTATTATTATTATTATTTTTAACAATAATTTTCCTTTGATGATGATTGTGGAGATGATTATTATTATTATCATTATTATTATTATTATTATTATTATTATTATTATTATTATTATTAATATTATTAATAATATCATTATTATTACGAATTTGTAATTAAACCATTATTTTTACAGTAAATAATGTAGTTTTGGTTGAATGAACAAGTTAATTTAAGATCTCTCTCTCTCTCTCTCTCTCTCTCTCTCTCTCTCTCTCTCTCTCTCTCTCTCTCTCTCTCTCTCTCTCTCTCTCTCTCTCTCTCTCTCTCTCTCTCTCTCTCTCTCTCTCTCTCTCTCTCTCTCTCTCTCTCTCTCTCTCTCTCTCTCTCTCTCTCTCTCTCTCTCTCAACATTCTATTCTATCCAACCCCCCACACTCTCTTTGTCCCAGCCAACTAGGGAGGGGCACTGTACACAGTTATTAAAGTAAATAAACCAACAGATGTACAAACAATGATGAGCCCTTAATAATAATAATAATAATAATAATAATAATAATAATAATAATAATAACAATAATGATAATAATAATAACAATAACAATAATAATAATAATAATAATAATAATAATAATAATAATAATAATAATAATAATATTATATATTATTATTATTATTATTATTATTATTATTATTATTATTATTATTATTATTATTATTATTATTATTATTATTATTGTTGTTATTATTATTATTATTATTATTATTATTATTATTATTATTATTAGTATTATTATTATTATTATTATTATTATTAAGGGCTCATCATTATTTGTACATCTGTTGGTTTATTTACTTAAATAACTGTGTACAGTGCCCCTCCCTAGTTGGCTGGGACAAAGAGAGTGTGGGGGGTTGGATAGAATAGAATGTTGGAGAGAGAGAGAGAGAGAGAGAGAGAGAGAGAGAGAGAGAGAGAGAGAGAGAGAGAGAGAGAGAGAGAGAGAGAGAGAGAGAGAGAGAGAGAGAGAGAGAGAGAGAGAGAGAGAGAGAGAGAGAGAGATCTTAAATTAACTTGTTCATTCAACCAAAACTACATTATTTACTGTAAAAATAATGGTTTAATTACAAATTCGTAATAATAATGATATTATTATTAATAATAATAATAATAATAATAATAATAATAATAATAATAATAATAATAATAATAATAATAATCATCATCTCCACAATCATCATCAAAGGAAAATTATTGTTAAAAATAATAATAATAATAATAATAATAATAATAATAATAATAATAATAATAATAACAATAATAACAATAATAATAATAATAATAATAATAATAATAATAATAATAATACTTAATAATAATAATAATAAGATCTAAGAGGAATTTTTGAAATAGACATCATGAAAGTAATGCAGAGGTATATTAAATCCTAGCAGAGAGCTGGATATTCATTACACATCTTTTATAATCCCTTCACATCTGACAGGTCATTACACTCTCCATCTCTGTTTCTCTTTATGGCCTGATAAAGGCTGTTTTATTTTATCATTTTTGGGCCGTTCTGGTGTCATAATCATCTTTAAAAAAAAAGATTTTTTTTAATTTATTTATTTTTTTTTTTAGGTGTTCCTACTTTGCGGAAATTCACCTATCGCGGCCGGTCCTGGAACCGAACCAACCCCCGCAATAAACGTTTCAGCTGATGCACCTCACACGCTATTTCCCTTATGATATTATATCGCAAGTTTGTTTGCTGCTTGTTCTTAATGCTTTTTTTTTCCATTCTCTTCATAATATCTGATCGCATTAAGCGGTAGAAGAGGAGGAGGATGCGGGAGAACGAATATCTATCTGCAAATGTTTTGCCGCCTCCGTATCAGCTGATGCACCCTCGCACGCTATTTCCCTGATGATATTATATCGCAAGTTTGTTTGCTGTTTGTGCTTAATGCTTTTTTCCATTCTCTTCATAATATCCGATCGCATTAAGCGGTAGAAGAGGAGGAGGATGTGGGAGAACGAACCTCTATCTGCAAACATTTTGCCGCCTTCGTATCAGCTGATGCACCCTCGCACGCTATTTCCCTGACGATATTAAATTGAAAGTTTGTTTGCTGTTTGTTCTTAATGCTTTTTTTCAATTCTCTTCATAATATTCGATTGCATTAAGCTGTAGAAGAGGAGGAAGATGCGTGAGAACGAACCTCTATCTGCAAACGTTTTGTCCCCTCCGTATCAGCTGATGCATCCTCGCACGCTATTTACCTTACTATGTTATATCGCAAGTTTGTTTGTTGTTTGTTCTTAATGCATTTTTCCATTATCTTCATAATATCCGATCGCATTAAGTGGTAGAAGAGGAGGAGCATGATGGAAAAGTGCCGCCAAGGTGGTTGATTGTTTATTAAAATGAAATTTTTATTTTTTTATTTTTGTGTATGGGCGTTATTCGCGAATTTCGTATTTTTTTACTATTATTTTTTGGGGGCGTTATTCCAATATCATGGATTATAAACACACGTAAAAAGCGAACTAGGTATATATATATTATATATAATATATATATATATATATATATATATATATATATATATATATATTATATATATATATATATATATATATATATTTATATTATATACAGTGTTCCCCCCCTTATCGCGGTAGTTCGTTTCCAGTACCCGGCGCGAACCAGGAAAACCGCGGAGTAGGATCAGCCTATATGTACATAGATATTTTAATTTATTTTTACGTTTACACTGTATAAACCCTCCCTGTACTGTTAACAAGCCACCCTTTACTTCATAAATAACAGCATGCAACGTAAATTTATATGAAAGTGATAGATAAAATTACGGTGAATGAAGTGGTAATTAAATGACATACTCATTTACAATTATTTTTACGTTTACGTGCTGTATAAACCTTCCCTGCACTGTTAAAAAAACACCCCTTACATTATAAATAACAGCAAGCAACGTAAATTTTTATGAAAGTGATAGGAAAACTTACCATGAATGAGGTGATGATGACGTGACATACATAGGTATTTTGCAATTATTTTTACGTTTACGTAAAATAGCGGCCGACATCCACAAACTTTTTTCCTTCTTTCAACATATCGAGAAGTTTCACTTTATCTACAATGGTTAACATTTTCCTTTGCCGCTTAGGCTCACTACAAGAAGCCTTAGAAGATGAAGGATTCTTGGGAGGCATTGCAAAGGTTAAAATATGCGAGTAAAAAAAATCACAAGCAAAACGTATTAATAATCACAACGAGAACGGCGCACACGAGAGTTAGACTGAGCGAGTGAGGCGGCACATTGGAAATTTGAGGGAAAAGCAAACTGCAATGAAAAAGCCAATCAGACCCCATGATACAGAACATATTGAAAAACAATTCTGTGATTCGTTGTCTCCCGACCTTTCAGCCAATAGCATTCCATGAACTATCTTACGTAGGTGAGAGCTACTGGAAATATAAATATATATGCTAGCTCACGTAGCTATTGGACACTACATATGTCGCATGATGCAATACTGTGAGTTATACTGTATGTACGTATATCTAAATTTATGTTTTTTACTATTTCTTACTGTTTTATTATTCTTAGGCTAGGAAATACTTGTTTTATCAATAAAATAATGAAAATTTTAATATTCACTAGGTCACGTAGGTGAGAGCCTTTGCGTTGTCCGAAACACTGATACCGGTATCGTATTTTACGTGGTGCAATACTGTTTACTATTTTTTACTGATTTATTATTCTTAGGCTAAGAAATACGTTTTTTTATCAATAAAATCATGAAACTACTGAAATATAAATATATAGGCTAGCTCCCGTAGCTATCGGACACTATTTCGCATGATGCAATACTGTGGGTTATACTGTACGTACGTACGTATATCTAAATTTATGTATATGCTAGCTCATGTAGCTATCGGACACTATTTCGCATGATGCAATACTATGAGTTATACTGTACGTACATATATCTAAATTTATGTTTTTTACTATTTTTTACTGTTTTATTATTCTTAGGCTAGGAAATACTTGTTTTATCAATAAAATAATGAAAATTTTAATATTCACTAGGTCACGTAGGTGAGAGCCTTTGCGTTTTCCGAAACACTGATACCGGTATCGTATTTTACGTGGTGCAATACTGTTTACTACTTTTTACTGTTTTATTATTCTTAGGCTAAGAAATACATTTTTTTTATCAATAAAATCATGAAAGTACTGGAAATATAAATATATATGCTAGCTCACGTAGCTGCGACCCCAATACATTGTACGCTATCAGACACTATTTCGGGTGATGCAATACTGTGAGTTATACTGTATGTACGTATATCCAAATTTATGTTTTTTACTATTTTTTACTGTTTTATTATTCTTAGGCTGGGAAATAATTTTTTTTTATCAATTAAATAATGAATTTTTTTTTGTTTTCAATATAAAAATGAAAATACTGAAATGTTTTTTTTTCAATATTTTAATATTTTTGCGTATACCCAAAAAATAAAATAATAATTTATCCAAAAAAAAACCCGCGATACAGTGAGAACGCGAACCAAGAAATGCGAATAACCGGGGGAACACTGTATATATATATATATATATATATATATATATATATATATATATATTATATATATATATATATATATATATATATTCACAGAGTTCCCCCGGTTATTCGCGTATCTTGGTTCGCGTTCTCACTGTATCGCGAGTTTTTTGGATAAAATATTATTTTATTTCATGGGTATATGCAAAAATATTAAAATATTAAAAAAAACAAATTCAGTATTTTCATTTTTTTTTTATTGAAAAAAAATATTTCATTATCTAATTGATAGAAAAGAATTATTTCCCAGCTTACGAATAATAAAACAGTAAAAAATAGTAAAAAACATAAATTTAGATAGATAGATAGATAGATACGTTTATTGACCACCTCTTTTGAAAAGTACAGTATAATCTTTACAAAAGGAATATTTGGTCCAAATTACAGTGAATAAATACAATAGATTTTGTACAGTCATCAAATAAGTAAATGAATTTTAAATTAATATACATTGTACTAATAACTGAATGATATACGTACATACAGTATAACTCACAGTATTGCATCATGCGAAAGTGTCTATCGTACAATGTATTGGGGTCACAGCTATGTGAGCTAGCATATATATTTATATATCCAGTAGTTTCATGAGTTTATTGATAAAAAAAACTTATTTATTAGCCTAAGAATAGTAAAACAGTAAAAAATAGTAAAAAACAAAAATACTATCAGTATTGCAACATGTAAAATACGATACTGCTATCATCGTTTTGGACAAAGACTCGTTCAGTCTAACTCACGTGTGCGCCATTCACGTTGTGCTTATTAATCGTTTTTCTTGTGTTCGATAGCGTACAATGTATTGGGGTCGCAGCTACGTGAGCTAGCATATATATTTATATTTCCAGTAGTTTCATGATTTTATGGATAAAAAAACGTATTTCTTAGCCTAAGAATAATAAAACAGTAAATAATAGTAAAAAACCTAAATACTAACAGTATTGCAACCTGTAAAATATGATACCGCTATCAGCGTTCCGGACAAAGGCTTCCACCATCATCCATTGTCTCGCCTCACTCGTGTGCGCCATTCACGTTGTGCTTATTATTATTAATATGTTTTGCTTTTGATTTTTTTACTCGCATATTTTAACCTTTGCAATGCCTCCCAAGCATCCTTCATCTTCTAAGGCTTCTTGTAGTGAGTCTAAGCGGCAAAGGAAAATGTTAACCATTGTAGATAAAGTGAAACTCTTAGATATGTGCAAAGAAGGAAAAAAGTTTGTGGATGTTGGCCGCTATTTTACGTAAACGTAAAAATTATTGTAAAATACTGTACCTATGTATGTCAAGTCATCATCACCTCATTCATGGTAAGTTTTCCTATCACTTTCATAAAATATTACGTTGCTTGCTGTTATTTATAATGTAAAGGGTGTTTTTTTAACAGTACAGGGAGGGTTTATACAATGTAAACGTAAAAATACATTAAAATATCTATGTACATATAGGCTGACCTTACTCCACAGATTTCCTGGTTCGCGCCGGGTCCCGGAACCGATCTACCGTGATAAGGGAGGTAACACTATATATATATATATATATATATATATATATATATATATATATATATATATATATATATATATATATATATATATATATATATATATATATATATATATATATATATATATATAGTAATCCCTCGCTCTATCGTGATTCACCTTTCGCAGATTCAATGTATCGCCAATTTCTTTTTGGCCAAAAAACTTTTTTTTTTTTTTTCTTCCCAAGATGATTATGACACCAGGATGGGCCAAAAAATGATAAAATAAAACAGCCTTTATCAGGCTGTAAAGAGAAACAGAGATGGAGAGTGTAATGACCTCTCAGATGTGAAGGGATTATAAAAGGTGTGTAATGAATATCCACCTCTCTGTTGGGTTTTAATATACCTCTGCATTACTTTCATGATGTCTATTCCAATAATTCTCCTTAGATCTTATTATTATTATTATTATTATTATTATTGTTATTATTATTATTATTATTATTATTATTATTATTATTATTGGCAACAACGATTTTCCTTTGATGATGATTGTGGAGATTATTATTATTATTATTATTATTATTATTATTATTATTATTATTATTATTATTATTATTATTATTATTATTATTATTATTAAGGGCTCATCATTATCCATCTGTTGGTTTATTTACATTAATAACTGTGTACAGTGCCCCTCCCTTGTTGGCTGAGACAAAGAGAGTGTGGGGGGTTGGGTAGAATAGAATGTTGGAGAGAGAGAGAGACATCTTTAATTAACTCTTGTTCATTCAACCAAAACTACATTATTTATTGTAAAAATAATGGTTTAATTACAAATTCGTAATAATAATGAAATTAATAATAATAATAATAATAATAATAATAATAATAATAATAATAATAATAATAATAATAATCTCCACAATCATCATCAAAGGAAAATTATTGTTAAAAATAATAATAATAATAATAATAATAATAATAATAATAATAATAATAATAATAATACTAATAATAATAATAATAATAATAATAATAATAATATCTAAGGAGAATTTTTGGAATAGACATCATAAAAGTAAATCAGAGGTATATTAAAACCCAGCAGAGAGCTAGATATTCATTACACATCTTTTATAATCCCTTCACATCTGACAGGTCATTACAAGGGTGATAATTAATAAAGTTTTAAAAATTCATGATCAAACCAGAACTCGTAATGGGTAATGGATTTAAGCTTGATAAGTTTAGGGTCAGAAGGGAAATTAGTGAAAATTGGCTTGGTAATACCGTAGATTCCTAGTAGGATTATAAATGCCAATATATATATATATATATATATATATATATATATATATATATATATATATATATATATATATATATATATATATATATATATATATATATATATATATATATATATATATATATATATATAATGATGATTATGGTCTTTTCTTATCGTAATCCTCTTGGCACTCGTGGAAGAAGTGTAAAAAAAAAAAAAAAGGAAAAAAACCTTTTTATTTTTAAGGTGTCCCTACTTCGCGGAAATTCACCTATAGCGGCCGGTCCCGGAACCGAATCCTCCCGATAAACGAGGGATTACTGTATATATATATGAGCGTGACATCGGGACAGGCAGGAAAATTGCCCTGATCAAACCAGAACTCGTAATGGGTAATGGATTTAAACTTGATAAGTTTAGGGTCAGAAGGGAAATTAGTGAAAATTGGCTTGGTGAAACCATAGATTCCTAGTAGGATTATAAATGCCAATATATATATATATATATATATATATATATATATATATATATATATATATATATATATATATATATATATATATATATATATATATATATATATATATATATATATATATATATATATATATATATATATATATATATATATATATATATATATATAATGATGATTATGGTCTTTTCTTATCGTAATCCTCTTTGCACTCGTGGAAGAAGTGTAAAAAAAAAAAAGGAAATTTTATTTTTTATTTTTAAGGTGTCCCTACTTCGCGGAAATTCACCTATAGCGGCCGGTCCCGGAACCGAATCCTCCCGATAAACGAGGGATTACTGTATATATATATGAGCGTGACATCGGGGCAGGCAGGAAAATTGCCCTCATAAAAAATGGCTCAAGCACGAAGAAAATATTTGTCGTGTTTTAGTAGTCTTGCTCCACTGTCGTTTTAAAGTTATACTTTCACTTCCACCTCTGTCGTGTAGATATATTCTTCTACACTTCAGGCCAGGTGTAAATTATGCAAGGTGATAGATATGAGATGATACTTAACAATTACTTTATTCAGACTCTACAGAGTTCCTCTAGGCCTCAATGCCCTGTCCCCTTAACGTAATGTTGTCTGTATTGGCGCCAAAACTACTCTGCTTCCTCTCACATACTGTTTGACCCTTTTTAGCACCTCAGGTCATTCAGAAACATACAAAGAGATGGCGGTCATAATTTTTGGTCATGCCTCCACCAATAGGCTTTCAGAGAAGGGGGAACACCCAATAACCTATGGTGTGGGGGCAGCTAAACAATGCAAGCTTCCTTGCAATTTTTGGGCTTGGTTCTTATAACGTAGAATACCATGTGAGAACTTTTAGCCTACACATGGGGGTGTCCATGGGTGTGAGCTATACATCACTCCCCATGGCCCATTCCAGAAATATGTTACTTCTGGTGAAGCATTAACTTACAACAAAAAGGATGGCTATCATCTGCTGATATAGCAGAGTTCATGTAAAGTAACATAATATTAAGTCAAGCATAAAAGCACTGTGAATCACAAGAGTTTACATTATGAATGTTAGAAATTGCTAACACATCATTCTAGACCATAAATAGAGCATTTTTTTCGGTATTATATATAAAAGTTTTCATGTGCTCTTTAATACATACTAAAGTTTCCTGAAAATGAATTAATTGTCAAGGGTACACTCTGTATATAGAACATGTGATTTCCCAAAAAGACAAACAAAAGAAAAATATATTCTCACAACAATCATTTTAATTAAATAATTTCAATTAGCAAATCAAAAATTGTCTAATTGAGTATTCACAACTACATTATGTAGATATTAATGAGTGAAAATTACTATTAGTCTACTACTTAAAAAAAATAAAACATTTTTATCTAAAAGACAACTATTCAATAATACTAGTTAACAGCAAAAAAAAAAAAAATAATACAATTATAGTACCCAATTAAGATGAAAATTCGGTTTGTAAGTGATAATTATCCAAAAATACTCATCAATGAAAGAAAAATTATTATAGTACCAAATCAAAACACACACTGTAAGTGACAATTATCTGATAATGCTCATAAATGAGACAATGACACTTACTATATTAAAACTAGGGTAATTATTTTTCTTATATCTATATACTACTTCTAGGGGAGGCATTGAGGTTTTCTTAACTTAAATCATATGATCTAAAAAAACTCAATATTCGTATGCTGTGAAAAAAAATATTATACTGTACATGGTTTCACTGTGAGGAATTTTCAGTTTCCCATGTTATTTTCTATTCTATGGGAAATGTCTCTCTCTCACTTTCTTTTCTTTTATTGGGAATTTTCCATATCCTTTTTTTTCTCATCTCAATTTTTTCACTTCTTTTGCATACCCTTAGTCCCCATATGGAGTCCCACAATTTGGGATATCGCTAGGTACTGGGCCGACCCCCTCCTTTTTCCATCATCCCCCACGTCTATGCTGTAAGATAGGTCCGGGTTGTAACAACGAATGGCCCTTTGTCCTACGTCGGGGGGCCACTTGACAATGGAAGAGCGCAGATATATCCATTTTGAGTGCCTCTTCCCCCGCATTGACTCGATTGCAATTAGAATAGCCTGCAGTAGATTTTAGGGCCGGAAATAAGGGCCTAATGTGGCTATTACAAATACAGGAAACACTAGATATCACCTCTGGGTATGAGCAATGACCATATGTAAGCACACAGAGAGGATTCTCTGCATCCCTGTATCTGTAAGCACTTGCAATCTCTCCAGTGGGTAAAATGGAAAAAAGTGTGCGAAATTGTAGGTCGGGGCTCTGAAAATAGAATAGTGATTGTAAATATTTGTCTACACCATTCAAACCGTTATTCCAAGATACTTAGGATGTGGCTGAGTAACTGATAGGGCATCTCTACAAGACATTAGTGTGCTACAGATATCATAAAAAAAAAGTCATGCAATTCTGATAAGAACAGCCACGAAAGTAATACTCTTATTATAAGTGACTACAGTAACACAATGGTAAGAATTCAAAATAAAAATGCTAATAATTGTGTAACTACTGATAATATAATGAAAATAATAATTAGTATGAAGGACAATGGAGTGATAGTAGCAGCAACAGCCATACTACTACTACTACTACCACTAATAATAATAATAATTATAAGAAAAAATAAGAATAACAGTAAATCATAGTGATAATAGCAATTTGAGGCAAGAACAAATTCTGTAATTGTATTTCATAATAATACTAATTTTAAAGTAAATTCTTTTGGCCAGTTTCTTTTACCATTTTCGAATTCCTGTTGTCACAATATATAGTAGCATAACCACCAACCTTCCTGTTGCTTGGTTTATCTGTGGTAGCTTATATTTCCTTTAAAGACAGGTGAAATATGTGGCAGACAAACACTCTGTTACTACTCAATTTAAATTCTGTATTGCCAGTGTAATATTAACATACAGCAATCATAAAAAAATAATGAAGCTAGGTCACATTTAACACCTAGCAAATTACCAAAAATAAAAAAATCAACAGTCAAAATTCCCAGTCAACATATAATAAAAACTTAGCTTCATGCATTCAGTTACTAGTAAAGATATAGAGATGTCTACACAATAACTACCCTTCACTATATTTACCACTAGTAAGTACAGTATTGCAAAACTAACATCTTAAAAAAATAACATTAGCTTAGTAGGATTAAGCTAAGGCAAATCATAACTCTATTCATTTTCTGTTTAACATCGCAAAAATGCTAGTGAAATGTGCATACACACACTTGCCAGAAGTCAAGCATACCTCCAAACAGAATATAAACAAAATACTACAAAAATATTTAATTATTTCTGACAATAAAACATGAAACTATATCTCTTTGATTGCGTAACAAGCACTGTAATTCAAAAATATTTTACACTAAAAGCTGATTCTTCAAGAGAAACTTTTATTTTATTTACAATCAACAAAATTAACGATTAATTCTTTCTTAAACAACAAAATAAAAGGAATTAAATCTTATTTTAATTCACAGATTATCTTAACAAGCAGAATAGTACAGTTACCTCCCTTATCGCGGTAGTTTGGTTCCGGGACCCGGCGCGAACCAGGAAAGCCGTGGAGTAGGATCAGCCTATATGTACATAGATATTTTAATGTATTTTTACGTTTACACTGTATAAACCCTCCCTGTACTGTTAAAAAAACACCCTTTACATTATAAATAACAGCAAGCAACGTAATTTTTTATGAATGTGATAGGAAAACTTACCGTGAATGAGGTGATGATGACTTGACATACATAGGTACAGTATTTTACAATAATTTTTACGTTTACGTAAAATAGCGGCCGACATCCACAAACTTTTTTCCTTCTTTCAACATATCTAAGAGTTTCACTTTATCTGCAATGGTTATCATTTTCCTTTTGCCGCTTAGGCTCACTACAAGAAGCCTTAGAAGATGAAGGATGCTTGGGAGGCATTGCAAAGGTTAAAATATGCGAGTAAAAAAATCACAAGCAAAACATATTAATAATAATAAGCACAACATGAATGGTGCACACGAGTGAGGCGAGACAATGGAAGATGGTGGAAGCCTTTGTCCGAAACGCTGATAGCGGTATCGTATTTTACATGTTGCAATACTGTTAGTATTTATGTTTTTTACTATTTTTTACTGTTTTATTATTCTTAGGCTAAGAAATACGTTTTTTTTTATCAATAAAATCATGAAACTACTGGAAATATAAATATATATGCTAGCTCACGTAGCTGCGACCCCAATACAATTGTACGCTATCGAACACAAGCAAAACGTGAACGGTGCACACGTGAGTTAGACTGAACGAGTCTTTGTCCAAAACGCTGAGAGCGGTATCGTATTTTACATGTTGCAATACTGTTAGTATTTATGTTTTTTACTATTTTTTACTGTTTTATTATTCTTAGGCTAATAAATAAGTTTTTTTATCAATAAAATCAGGAAACTACTGGAAATATAAATATATATGCTAGCTCACGTAGCTGCGACCCCAATACATTGTACGCTGTCGAACACTATTTCGCATGATGCAATACTGTGAGTTATACTGTACGTACGTATATCATTCAGTTATTAGTACAATGTATATTAATTTAAAATTCATTTACTTATTTGATGATTGTACAAAATCTATTGTATTTATTCATTGTAATTTGGACCAAATATTCCTTTTGTAAAGATTATACTGTACTTTTCAAAAGAGGTGGTCAATAAACATATCTATCTATCTATCTAATTTTATGTTTTTTACTATTTTTTACAGTTTTATTATTCGTAAGCTGGCAAATAATTTTTTTTTTATCAATTAGGTAATGAAATGTTTTTTCAATAAAAAAATGAAAATACTGAGAATTTTTTTTTTTAATATTTTAATATTTTTGCATATACCCATGAACTAATATAATAATTTATCCAAAAAAAACGCGATACAGTGAGAACGCGAACCAAGAAACGCAAATAACCGGGGGAACACTGTAATTATAAATTTTACGACAAATGAACAATAAGTATTTGCAGATAAGCTTAAAAAAATCGTTAATATCTTCATTTCTGCGAAATATTGCAATTATCATATGAAAAGTAAACCCACATCTCAACATAAAAAAAAAATAAAAAAAACGTGCATCTGTGCCTGCAGTAATAAAATAAAAAAAATTAATGTTTCACCTGCAAAAGTAAAAGAATAAGCTTCGCTTTAGAATCACATTTTGTGTAAATTTCATTGCTTAAAAACTCGCACATTTAAAAAGAATAAATGTTTACTATGAACTCTAATTATAATTTTTTTCTTCTCATGAATCATTACCCCAACAGATTACCTCGGCAGACAGGATAGGTTTTGAAACTTTTACATATACGTATATAATTTAGCCATTTATTTATCTATTTAGATGTATTTTTTTGAACAATTAATTTAAATACTTTAGCTAGAAAAGAAAAATCATTCATAGATTCGCGTCCTTTATCAGTTACGATTTCTCTTGGAATCTCGAAAAAACAAACAATCATCCTACGAGCGGAGTAAGGGACCGATTAAAACATGGTGGGCTCACTCCCCCACTTGAAACAGCACCTCGGCATTATCCTAGCAGGAGGGGTGGTACTACATTGATTCTTAAAACATCTGACACCTCTCAAGGTCATAAACTATATATCCCTTAGGTTTTTCCCTTATCCTGCTCTTAGACAAGTGCCTCTCGATTACACCCCCAAGCACCCATCCTATTTCACTTAAAGTCGGTCGCCCTCAATTGTTCTACCCCCCTCTCGCTTCCATCACCGTGTTTGCTCACCCACTCTCTGGTGGCGACTTCCCCCATCCATTGGACACATTTTCCCCCCATCACGCTGAGGGATTGTGTTGGTGTTTTCTCGATTCCACTAGCCTCCTTGGCTTGTCTCTTTCAATGGTTCTAGGTCCCCTCTCTCTCCCTCTCGGTGGTGTGGTAGGGTACTACCTTTACCCAACTTTTCAGGGCATCAGCTATTCTATTTCCTTTCCCTGCTTGCATTAAGCCAAACGAAAAAAAATCCCTATACAGTAATCCCTCGTTTATCGCGGGGGTTTGGTTCCAGGACCGGCCGCGATAGGTGAATTTCTGCGAAGTAGGAACACCTAAAAAAAAAAAAAAATAAATAAATAAATTAAAGATGATTATGACACCAGGACGGGCCAAAAATGATAAAATAAAACAGCCTTTGTCAGGCTGTAAAGAGAAACAGAGATGGAGAGTGTAATGACCTGTCAGATGTGAAGGGATTATAAAAGATGTGTAATGAATATCCAGCTCTCTGCTGGGTTTTAATATACACCTAGTTCTCAGAATAACGCCTAGATAGGCTCTCAGAAGTGTCGGGTAAATGAAAAATCACGTGAAAAAACGAGTTATTTTCCATAGGAAACAATGATAAAGGGCATAGATACGTTCCAAACCTTACATAGACACACCATGCCAAAGATATAAGATAAGTAAAAAACATATTTTATTACTACATAGCAAAGCAGAAAGCCCTGTATCTATTTTTAAGAGTATACAAAGATATTCATATTCACTTTACAGCTAGAAATTAACATACATTACTATACTTTACCCTATTATGCAGTGGGCAACAGTTATACAGTACACTGGGACATGCATGGTGACTGTGAGCAAGTAACTTATGCAGTAGAAGAGGAGGAGGATGCAGGAGAACGAACCTCTATCTGCAAATGTATACAAATATAAAATAAGAATTATAAATAACCAAAGCAAGACTAAAAAAACGAAAAAAAAAATTAATTATGCAATGCCTAAATCTACCATATGACAGATTAAAAAATTAATCTACATTCTCTAGAGAGGCACAGAGTTAGGGGGGATATGATTGAGATGTATAAATGGTTTAAAGGGATTAACAAGGGTGATATTAATAAAGTTTTAAAAATTCATGATCAAACCAGAACTCGTAATGGGTATTGGATTTAATCTTGATAAATTTAGGTTCAGAAGGGAAATTGGTGAAAATTGGTTTGGTAATACCGTAGAGTATTCCTAGTAGGATAATAAATGCCAATACCTTAGACACCTTCAAATGTAGATTAGGTAGACATATGACAGAGGTAGGGTGGGTGTCTATATAATGTATAATGATGATGATCTCTTCTTATCGTAATCCTCTTTGTACGGGTGGAAGAAGCCTCCGCGGGCGCTTATTTAATATATTATTATTATTATTATTATTATTTTTTTTTAAATATAGTAAATAAGCACCCGCGGAGGCTTCTTCCACTAGTACAAAGAGGATTACGATAAGAAAAAATCATCATCATTATATATTATATATACACCCACCCTATTGGGTAGAATAGAGAGAGAGAGAGAGAGAGAGAGAGAGAGAGAGAGAGAGAGAGAGAGATCTTTAATTAACTCTTGTTCATTCAACCAAAACTACATTATTTATTGTAAAAATAATGGTTTAATTACAAATTCGTAATAATAATGATATTAATAATAATAATAATAATAATAATAATAATAATAATAATAATAATAATAATAATAATAATAATCTCCACAATCATCATCAGAGGAAAATTATTGTTAAAAATAATAATAATAATAATAATAATAATAATAATAATAATAATAATAATAATAATAAGATTTAAGGAGAATTTTTGGAATAGACATCATGAGAGTAATGGAGAGGTATATTAAAACCCAGCAGAGAGCTGGATATTCATTACACATATTTTATAATCCCTTCACATCTGACAGGTCATTACACTCTCCATCTGTTTCTCTGTACAGCCTGATAAAGGCTGTTTTATTTTATAATTTTTTGGTCCATCCTGGTGTCACAGTAATCTTAAAAAAAAAAAAATAAATAAATAAAAAATAAAAAATAAATAAATAAACAAAATAAATAAATAAATTTGTTGGCGCTATTCGCGAAATCCGAGTGTTTTACTATTATTTTTTGGGAGCGTTATTGCAATTTCGCAGATAAAAAAATCGCGTATAAAAGGAACAAGGTGTACCTCCGCATTACTTTCATGATGTCTATTCCAAAAATTCTCCATAGATATTATTATTATTATTATTATTATTATTATTATTATTATTATTATTATTATTATTATTGGCAACAATAATTTTCCTTTGGTGATGATTGTGGAGATTATTATTATTATTATTATTATTATTATTATTATTATTATTATTATTATTATTATTATTATTATGATTATTATTATTATTATGATTATTATTATTATTATTATTATTATTATTATTGGCAACAATAATTTTCCTTTGATGATGATTGTGGAGATTATTATTATTATTATTATTATTATTATTATTATTATTATTATTATTATTATTATTATTATTATTATTATTATTATTATTATTATTATCATCATTATTATTATGAATTTGTAATTAAACCATTATTTTTGCAATATATAATGTAGTTTTGGTTGAATGAACAAGAGTTAATTAAAGATATCTCTCTCTCTCTCTCTCTCTCTCTCTCTCTCTCTCTCTCCTCTCTCTCTCTCTCTCTCTCTCTCTCTCTCTCTCTCTCTCTCTCTCTCTCTCTCTCTCTAACATTCTGTTCTACCCAACCCCCCACACTCTCTTTGTCCCAGCCAACTAGGGAGGGGCACTGTACACAGTTATTAAAGTAAATAAACCAACAGATGTACAAACAATGATGAGCCCTTAATAATAATAATAATAATAATAATAATAATAATAATAATAATAATAATAATCTCCACAATCATCATCAAAGGAAAATTATTGTCACCAATAATAATAATAATAATATAATAATAATAATAATAATAATAATAATAATAATAAGATCTAAGAAGAAATATTGGAATAGACATCATGAAAGTAATGCAGAGGTATATTAAAACCCAGCAGAGAGCTGGATATTCATTAAACATCTTTTATAATCCCTTCACATCTGACAGGTCATTACACTCTCCATCTCTGTTTTTCTTTACATCTTGAAAAAGGCTGTTTTATTTTATCATTTTTGGGCCCATCCTAGTGTCACAATAATTTATATTACAAAAATAAAATAAAATAAAAATTTTGCCAAAAAAAAACCGCGATACACTGAATCCGCGATAGGTGAACCACGAAATAGTGAGGGATTACTGTATATTGAACTGTTTTAGTCTTAACCATCGGAAAAGTCTCTGATTCTTCAATGGATTTGACATACACATATTTTAAGAGTAAATGACCACTACAAATTACAATTACTTTATAATAAGCAAAGCTTAGAGGTCGGTCATTCCCGCGCTTTCTGTCTTTGAAACTATTTGCGAGCCGCGACGTCACACTTGACAAAAGAAAACCCTAACAGCTGATTTAAGTTCGGTTCTCAGGGTGATTTTAACATGCATTTTGGAGTCTAGAAAAAACTAGTTTTTATTTTATTCTGGATCACTGTCACTCCCGCGAACGACCATTGGAGACGTAAATTATGCTACTTCCGCTTTGAAAATATAAAACTTAAATAATTTTACACGTATATTATACTTTCTCAAATCCAGTCACTACCTTTTCCTGTCCAATACTTAACCTATGTTTCAAAAGAAGGAAATATCTAGTTGGACACCCTTCAAACAATTTCTATCCTGTTTTAATTTTAACAAATAGCTTATAGCTATTAGTTCAAGTTATCAAGTTTAGTAATGGTTACAGAAATTATACTTCTCTTGATTTAATAAAGCCATATTCCCTCTTATATGCAGGGTGGCTGAGTCAAAGCATGTCTACAAAGCAAAATAGCAGAGTCCTCCAAGCTCACTGGATAAAAATTAAAAGAACTTTGCTGTTTCGGGATGCTGCCTGAAGGACGTCAGTGCCTCTGGTACTGGGGGAGGGGGTATTCCTTTCTGCTGGGCTCTCCAATTTTCCCTCCAAGGACGTCGTCCATACCTCTTGTAAGATTGTCGATTCACCCTCCCCGGAATCTTCTAACTCGAATTCATCAATAAAGGACGCCTTGCAGGGGTCGTGTCTCTCAAAGCACATTTCACAGTGCTATACACGGTGAAGTACTTAGTGAAATGCGCTGAAGTTTACTCCCAATTTGACCACTCGTCTCTCCATTCTGCGTTTCCCATCCTTCGTGACCGATGTTTCAGTGCCTTTTCTGCAGAGTCAAAATGTAGAGGATAATCTTAATGCTGGGCACTTTTCCTGTAGGGGGACGGGGTTGAGGTATTACTCGCTGAGCTTCCTTCGACATTTCTTCCAAAGATGTTTCATACCCTTTTGTACCCTGCATTTCTCCTTCACAGCACGAGATTCTCTGGCATATAACTTCTTGTCTCTTCACGATGATTCAAGTGTGGGATCGTACTCTGCTGCCACCACTGTCGTGTTTTAGTAGTCGTACTCCACTGTCGTGTTAGAGTTGTACTTTCGCTGCCACCACTGTCGTGTAGATATATTCTTCTACACTTCAGGCCAGGTCTAAATTGTGCATGGTGATAGATATGCGAAGATACGTAACACTTAATTTATTTAGAAGCTACAGAGTTCCTCTAGGCCTCAATGCCCCCGTTCCCTTAATGTAATGTCTGTATGGGCGCCAAAACTACTCTGCGTTCTCTCACAGGCTGTTTGACCCTTTTCAACACCATTGGGTCATTAAAAAACATACAAAGAGGTGGCGGGCATATTTTTTGGTCATGCCTCCACCAATAGGCTTTCAGAGAAGGGGGAACACCCCATAACCTTGTGGTGTGGGGATAGCTAAGCAATGCAAGCTTCCCTGCCAATTGTTGGGCTTGGTTTTTATAACAGAGAAAGCCATGGAGAACTTCTAGTCTGCACATGGGGGTGTCCATGGGCGTGAGCTATGTGTCATATTAAGACGAAGAAAAAGTAAAAGATCAAGGACAAGGCTGAGATGAGGTAATGATACACAATAGGAAAAGGACAGGCTGAAAGAATAGAAGAAGCTAAGGACCTAGAGATAAGGCAGGATTAGACCCTGAGATTACGATAGATCCGTTTTTTGAAAGCAACTAGGTTATAAGAATTAGGAAAGATAGAAGAGTGAAGAGAGCTCCAGAGTCTGGAGGTGGATGGGAAGAAGCAGTCGATGCCCCGACCAATCCATGAGCTACAAATCTCCTTACAGTACCTGTGAGATGAAGCCTCTCGGCGAGTGTTATGTGGCCTTGGCAGTGGGGGAGAGATGCAACTCACCAAGTCATAGCAGCGATGGAAGAAGTAGTTATAGAAAAAAGAGATAGGGATAATATCTTATGGCAAAGAAAAAGAGAATCCAGATTAAAAGTAAGAAATGGGCCTTTAATGAGTCTGACTGGCTTAGATTCAACCCTATAAGTATATGAAGAAGCACCTCAGATGTGCGAGCAGTATTCTAAGCAGTATGAATAGGACCATTATCAATTTTAAGTAACTGGAAAGAGGAAAAGTACTGATGAAAATGTAATAGAACCCCAAATTTTTTGGAAGCAGATTTAGATAGTTGAATTATGATTCCTCCAAGACTAGTTAGAGGCTGTCTGGATTCTTAATATATTAATAGAATTAAGAGGATAAATTTTCTTAGTTTCGAAGACAATAGGTCTAGGTCTATCAGGAGGAGAAGAAGATAAAGAGATAGCCAGAAACTTTTTTGGAGGTATTCACTTTAACTAAATTTTGAGTGCCCCACTCAGATACCCCTCGCAAATCTGAGTTGAGAGTAGAAGATAGAGTGATGCAAGACTGATTATGAGTAGCAGATAAAGTTTTTGAAGAAAAGGCAAAGGAAAAAGGATGGGTAGAATCATTGACAAAGGCGTGAAGATGAGAGGAGGTTGGGGACTGAAGAGTTCATTGATGAAGAGTAAGAACAGAATAGGTGAAAGAACAGAGCCCTGTTGAACACCACTGGTAACAGGGAAAGGGTTAGATGTTGCACCATCAGCAACCACAGATATATAACGGTCAGAAAGAAAGCTGAAAATCAGAGAACAGAGAGAGAGGGTAAAGCCATAGGCAGGGAGTCTGGCCAACAGAGCCTTGTGCCAGACTCTGTCAAAAGCCTTAAGAGATATCAAGGGCAACAACGAAGGATTCCTCATAGTTCCTCATAGAAGATGACCATAAATGAGCAAGAGAGGACAGGAGGTCACCAGTTGATCTTGCCTTGCGGAAGCCATACTGGTGATTGGAGATAAGCGAGTTAGGTTCAAGACATTTCAAACAGTGAGAATTGAGCAAAGTTTAAAAAACTTTAGCGATAGATGAGGTTAGAGCAATAGGTCGGTAGTTTGAAAAAAAATGAGCGGTCTTCCTCCTTAGGAACAGGTTGCATTAAAGCATGCTTCCAAGATGAAGAATAGAAACTGGTTGACAGAATGAGGCGAAAAAGACAGCAAAGCACGGGAGCCAGTTCATCTGCAAACTCCTTAAGGAACCTTGCATGAATACCATCGGGACCAGATGCCTTGTTTGTCTTTAGCGAGCGAAGAACCTTATGAACTTTGCGTGAAGAAAGGATAAGGAAGGGCATAGGGTTAGAGAGGGGTAAAGAATGAGGGACAGGTGCTCTAGAATCATTTACTGAAGAGTTTGCAGAAGAATGAGAGCCAAAGAGTGTGGCTTTGTTAGTGGGAGAGAAAGCTATAGAATCATCAGAACAAATGAGAGGGGGAAACCTTGAGTTACAGATTTTTTTGGTGAGGTTTTTGGCCAAGGACCAGAAACATTTATCTATTGGAGAGAATTCAAGGTCATCAACTTTACGTCTTATAAAGGAGAGGCTTGGTACAACCAGTGTGCCCAATTTCTGTCCCTAATAGCCATGGAGTAGGCACGGTCAAACCAAGGATTAGGGGGAGAAAAAGTTTTCATGGAGGAGGGGATGAACTCCTCCATTCCCAAGGTTATGATATCAGCAACTTTTAGGGCTACCTGATCAGGGTTGCGGGACCAAAAGTAGTAGTCATCCCACAGGAAAAAAATAATAAAAAATAATGTGTGTGTGTGTGTGTGTGTGTGTGGTGTGATTACCTATTTGTGAATACCTAATTGTGCTTACGGGAAAGAGTCTAAAGCTCGTATCTTCCAGTCTCCTGATTGGTTCCATTTTGTACTTAAGTGATACTTATCATACCTGTCCTTAAAACTTTGGATTGAGTTAGCATTAACAACATCCTTGCTTAGCAAATTCTAATTATCAACTACTCTTACACTAAAAAAGTACTTCCTTACATCCTGCAAAGAAGTTTTCTTACGAAGCTTCAAACTATGACCTCTAGTTGTAGAGCCAGCCACACCAATATATCGATCCCTATCCACTCTATCATAACCATGATGGAATATAAAGACTGTCACCATATCCCCCCTCAGTCTTCAAACTTCGAGTGATGGTAAGTATAATTCCCTCAGCCTCTCATCATAACTGAGATTGCGTATTTCTGGCACCAGTTTCATCGCATGTCTTTGAACTTTTTCAAGCTTAGCTACGTGCTTTTTCAAGTGCGGATTCCAAAATGGGGCTGCATATTCAAGTTTAGGCCTCACATAGGTTACATAAATATTTCTGAACATTTCCTTGTCCATGTGCCTGAAGGGTACCCTTACATTTGATAAGAAAGCTTATGCTGCCCTTACTTCATTTATATACATACATTTATATGTATTTCTGGAGACATATCCGCCAGTATGTTTACTCCTAGATCTCTCTAATTTTTTGTCTTGAAGTTGTACTCCTGCCACCAAGTAATCAAGCTTGGGCCTTCTTGCACTTGTACCCATTCTCATTACCTTACATATTGAAGTATTAAATTTCATTAGCCACTTTTTTTACCACTCATGCAGACTATTTAGAACTTCCTGAAGTTCTCTACCATTGTTCTCATTTCTTAATTTCTTCACAATCTCTGCATCATCTGCAAACATATTCATGAATGAATTTACAGACTGGTAGGTCATTTACATATACAAGGAACAAAAGTGGCCCTAAAGCTGAACCCTGTGGAACTCCACTACTAACTCTTCTCCATTCAGACACTAAGTGTCTTACTCTAAGCCTCTGTTCCCTTCCTTCTAAGTAAGTTTTTATCCGTTCCAAGACATTTCCACGTATTCTAGCCATTGCTTGCAGCTTCTTATTAAGTCTCTCTTGTAGCTTTATGGACATCTTTTTTTTTTTTAGATTCTCCACCCACAGATGGGTGGAACGGGTCATGGAGGACCCACAGGGTGGTCGCCAACCAGCACAGGCCCCAACCCCCCACTGTGGTGCCCAGCCACAGCAGTAACCTCCCCAGTAAACAGCTTAAACTCTCTTGCCTGGACGAGGCGCGATCCGTCGACCTCGCGAATGCGAGGCCAGCGCGTTACCACTGTACTAGCCAGGAGGCTATGGACATCTAATTACATCAGGACTTTGCATACCTCTGTGGCTGAAAAGTTGATGTTCTCTAATACCAGCCCATGAGCTTCTATATCTGCAACCTGAGGGAGTGGGGTATTTTCTACTGTAAATACTGACTGAAACTCCTTGTTCAATTCTTTGCAAATCTCTTCATCCGTCTCAGTGATGCTTCCATCCGCTCTCTTAAGCCTTAAAACCTGTTCTTTTACCTTCAGTTTTCCTCTGGTAAAGCTGTGAAAAGCTTGGGATTTTCTTTAGCCTTCCTGGTGATGTCCCTCTCATAGTCTCTCTCTGTCTCTCTTCTTTTACTTAGGTAATCATTTCTTTCTCTTTAGTAGGTTTGCCAGGCAGTTATGTTTTTTCTCCTCATACCTTTTCCAGCATTTGTCTCTCCACTCCTTAGCTCATTTACACTCATTGTCGAACCATTTCTCTCTGGCATGAATTACACATACTTTGGTGACAGATATTCATCAATCAACTGTCTTCCCACATTTCTCACAAAAGATGTTGTACTTTTCTTGTACAGATTTGTTGTAAAATAAGGTCCTCCAGTCAATAACTGTAAAAAGCTCATTCATTTTGATGTAATCTCCTTTTGGATAGTTCCTCCTCATGTCCTCTGTGCCTCTACTCTCAGGCAGAACATCTTCAATGATATACTCCATCAACAACACACTATGGTCACTCTTTCCAACTGGTGGTTCATACTCAATTTTTTTCAATATCCAACAAGTTATCTGTGAATACTAGATGAAGTAGTGATGGCTCATCCCCACCCCTGACTCTCGTTGGTTCCAGTACATGTTGGTGTAGGAAATTCCCTTGTATGCAATCTAGGAATCTCGCCCCGAATGAGTCCTCACCACTGTGTGGGTTAAGATTTATCCAATCTATCTCTTTATGATTAAAATCTCCCATAATCAAAATCCTACATTTTCTCTCCCGTACCATGTTAACAACTGTGTTTATGACTTCAATAGTACCTATATGACTTTCCTCATAAACTACTAGCCTATGTTGGTTCTTTGGTTGGTTATATACAACAGTTATTATAATGCTCTCTGACCCAGTATTTATGCGAGCAACAAGAAAGTCCTTGAACTCACTTTCTATAGCCAAGTTTATTTCTTCAACCTGAATCCTTTCACTTATGAGCAGTGCTATCCCACCTCCAGTCCTCTCAGATCTTTCAACCCTTAATATTCTGAAGCCCTTAGGAAAAACTGTGACAATGTTTATGTCTTCACTCAACTTAGTCTCTGTAACTGCTACTATATCTGCCTTACTGTTATGAATCTTATCTTTTAATTCTACTGCCTTACCAGCTAATCCATCAGCATTTGTGTATAACAATCTTATTGAGGCCCCATCCCCTAATCTTCTGTCATTATCTTCTTTATCTCCCCTTTGTCTAGAAGAACTCCTAAATGAAAATTTTTCTTCTCTTTTTCATTTCTTTCCTCATTTAACCTTCTTGCCTCTTGCAACAAATTTTTATCCTTTCCATCTCTTCCTGTGTTCTGTATCGTCTAATGAACACTTCTCTGAATTTTTGAAGGTCTTTTAGACTTTTTTCCTCGTCAATATTTCTCTACCTGTGTCCCCTCTCTCAAAGGTTACTTTTGTTGGTCTTTACTTTCCCTCTCTTGAATATTTACCTAGTTGGTGAATGTTTACAATATCCTGAGGACCACAAACTACTCCAAGCTTTCTTATCAGGTCTATAACCCTAGCTCTATTTTCTTCAAGTCTCCCCTGCCATGTTGGCTCCTGGGATTCACTTATGCCTGAGATTACCACAGTCTTCTCTATATCAAGTGCCTGTTAATAAGTGGATTTCCCCTTTCCATCACAACGTCTTTCATATTTTTTATTACTGTGTCTTTATAGTCAACTGTTTGTATGTTTTCCAGTGCCACCACCTTCACAGCCTCTTTTGCTGCCACATTCCCCTTTAGTGCATCAGCAAAGGAAGTTTTCATGGCATCATGTTCCGTATTCAGCTCCTGAAACTCTTTTCTAAACTGTTCGATGTTTTCCTTAATCAGGAGATTCCAAGCTGCAATCTCGTCTCTTTCAGAAGAGAGCAGTGAACTAAAATTTAATTCATTTATGTTGTCATTCAGTTGTTTGTTGTTATCTCCTTGTTTAGTAATTCTGGTTTCTAGTTCACTCTTTTCCCCTTCCAGCTTCTTAATTCGATTTTCTCGTTCTTTTCTTTCCTGCCCTTGTGATTTATTTTCTTCCTCCAAACATCTTATTTCCTCTCTGAGTGTTTCATTCTCTTTCATTTCTCTATCCATACTCCGAGTTCTTTCATCAAGGTTTATAACCATGGTCTCTAAATCCTTGATTTTCTGTTTTTATCTCCTAATAGCTACTCCTCCTCCTCCTGCTACATCCCATGGAGATCCTTTATCATCCCTCTCTGATCAATGGATGGGGTGAGGCTTGGGACAAAGATGGCCTCATTTTCATGTTTTCCCTTTTCACAGAAATATAGAAAGAAGATGAAAAAAAGTTAAAAAGAATAGAGAAAATCTTTTATTTAAGCTTAACACAGAATTACTATATCTTCATATAAGTACTATTTAGTTACCCAGTTCATCTCTTTTTTTGGTAACACACATCCTAACTTAAAATTTGACTTTGGTAATTTGAGGGGAAAAAAATGCAAAACAGAAGTCTACTGGAAGGAAAATTCGAATTTGTATCTGAGGAGACACCCACCTGCTTCTGCTATATACTCTTCTTAACTGATAGACTCACTTGCTAACTAAGGTATGTTATTACAGGATCAGACTTTATATTTAAATCAATATATACAAAATAGAAAATAATAAAAGAGAAAGCTTCAAGAAACTAATGAAAAAAAAAGACAGCTGAGCTACTTGGCAACTTAACTCAGTACTGTTGACATGTGTATTTTTATTATTTATTTAATTATTCAATTATTTCGTGTATCAAACTAACTATCAAGTTAATATAAATGGGAAGGATATTGATTTTAACAATATATGGAACCACAGGATCAGGTAAACAGCTGTAAGAGCTCACCCCAATTTACACAAAATATTAGGTAATGTGATGTGATGGCTTCACCTCTGGCAACTCTTTTAAACTTCCTTCAAGGCAGAACAGGACAGCTTCTTCTCTTTCCCCTCTCAAAAGTGTTCTCGAGTTTTTCCTTTAATATTTTGGACAGTCTCGTTAGATACAAATATAATTTTTTTTACTCACAGTACTCTGCAGAATCTTATTTAGGGAAATTTTGTTTACGTGTGTGTGTGTGATTATCTATTTGTGCTTAAGGGAAAGAGCCCAATGCTCATAACTCCCTGTCTCCTTGTCAGTTCCATATTGGTAATCAGTGATACTTATCATACTTTTCCCTAAAACTGGATTGAGTTAGTAGTAACTACCTCCTCGCTAAGTGAATTTCAAACATCAACTACTTTTATACTAAAAAAGTACTTCCTCGCATCTTGCAAAGAAATTTCTTACAAAGCTATATACTATGACCTCTAGTTCTAGATGCAGCCATATCAAAATATTGATCCCTATCCACTCTGTCATAACCAAGAAGGAATTTAAAAACAATCACCATATCCCCCCCTCATTCTTTTAGCTTCAAGTGATTTTAAGTTTTATTCCTTCAGCCTTTTCTCATAACTGAGATTGTGCATTTCTAGAACTGGTTTCAAGGCATGTCTTTGAACTTTTTCCAGCTTAATTATGTGCCTTTTTAAGTGTGGATTCCAAAAGGGTGCTGCATATTCAAGTTGACGTCACATAAGTTACATAAATATTTCTGTACATTTCCTTGTCCATGTGTCTGAAGGCCACCCTTATATTTGGTAAGAAAGCATATGCTGCCCATACTATGCCATTAATATGCATTTCTGGAGAAAAATCTGCCAGTATGTTTACTCCTAGATTTCCATAATTCTCTGTATCTTGAAGTTCTGCTACTGCTATTGAGTATCCAAGCTTGGGCCTTCTTGCACTTGTACCCATTCTCATTACCTTACATTTTGAAGTATTGAATTTCATTAGCCACTATTCTGACCACTCATGTAGGCTGTTTAGGTCTTCCTGATGTTATCTACCATTGTTCTCGTCTCTTACTTTCTTCATAATCTTTGCATCCTCTACTAACATATTTAAGAATGAATTTACTGAGTCTGGTAGGATATTTGCGTACTAAAGGAACAGAAGTGGCCCTACAACTGAACCCTGTGAAACCCCACTACTAACTCTTCTCCATTCAAACATTGAATGTCTTACTCTAACCCTCTGTTTCCTTCCTTCTAAGTAAGTTTTTATCCATTCCAAGACATTTTCACCTATTCTCGCGATTGCTTGCAGCTTCTTAAGTTTCCCATGTGTTACCGTATTAAATGCTTTCTGGATGTCTAGAAATATGTAATCTGCCCATCCCTCTCTTTCCTGTAAGATTGGGTTTACCTCATCATAAAATTCTAATAAGTTTGTTACTGTTGGTCTGCCTTCTCTGAAGCCATGTTGTCTCACTGACAAAAAGTTGAAGGATTTCAAGTGAAGAGAGCTGTGTTTTCTTAGTAGTTTGTCCATAGCTTTGCAAAGTATGATGGTTAGTTAAACAGGCCTATAGTATAGAGTTGTATCCCTCCTTCCGTTTTTGAAGATAGGTACCACGTGTGCTCTTTTCCAGCATCTTGAAATCTCTCCAGATTCCAATGACTTTTCAAATATGATGCATAGTGTTGCCAATATTAATTTTCTGCATTTATTAAGTGCATAAGGGGATATATCATTAGGACCTGTAGCTTTATGGGCATGTAACTCCATCAACGCTTTTCATTCCTCTGTGGCTAAAAATATGATGTTCTCTAATACTGGCCCATGAGCTCCTATCTCCGCAAAATGAGCGGGGCGGGTATTTTATGCTGTAAATACTGACTGAAACTACGTAATTCTTTGCAGGTCTCTTCATCTGTCTCAGTGATATTTCGATCTGCTCTCTTTAACTTTAAAATCTGTTCTTTGACCTTCAGTTTTCTTCTGATAAAGCTGTGGAAAGGTTTGGGACATTCTTTAGCCTTCCTGATGATATCCATTTCATAATCTCTCTCTGCCTCTCTTCTTTTTCTTAGGTAATCATTTGTTGCTCGTTTTTAAGTCTTCCAGTTGTTTATGTTTTTTCTCCTCCTATATCTTTTCCAGGATTTGTCTCTCAACTCCTTAGCTCTCGTACACTCATTATTGAACCATTTCTCGCTGGCATGAATAACTCCTATTATAATGGAAGATATGCAACAATTTACTATCTCCCTTATTCCTCACAAAAGATGTCAGACATTTCTTGTACAGATTTGTAGTTCAATAACTGAAAAAAGATAATAAATTTTGATGTAATCTTTTCTCAGATAGTTTGATTCCTCCTTGTGTCCTTCTCAGCGCTTCTACTTTCAGGCAGAACATTGAATATATACTCCCACAACAACACACAGTGGTCACTCTTTCCAATTGACTCAGTATCCAACTTATTATCTGTGAGTACTAGCTCAGGTTGCGATGGCTCATTCCCACATCTGGCCCTCGTTGGTTCCAGTACATGTTGGTGTAAATTCCCTTGTACGCAGTCTAGGACTCTTGCCCCGAATGAGTCATCACCACTGTGTGGGTCAAAATTCATCCAATCTTTCTCTCTGTTATGAAAATCTCACATAATCAAAATCCTTAAGTACCTCTCCTGTGTGATGTTAACTGAGTTTATGACTTCGATTGTACCTATATGACTTGCCTCATAAACTTCTAGCCTATGTTGGTTCCTTGGAGGGTTATATACTACAGTTATTATATTGCTCTCTGACCTGGTATTTATGCGAGCAACAAGAATTTTCTTGAACTCACTTTCTACAGCAAAGTTTATTTCTTCCACCTGAAATCTATCATGTATGAGCAATGCTATCCCTCTACCAGTAATCTAAGATCTTTCAACCCTTAATATTCTGAAGCCCTTAGGAAAAACTGTGACAATGTTTATGTCCTCACCTAACTTCGTCTCTGTAATCGAATACTACATTTGCCTTACTGTTGTAAAGCTTATCCTTTAATTCTACTGCCTTACCAGCTACCCCATCAGCATTTGTGTACAGCAATCTTATTGAAGCTGTATCCCATGTTCTTCTAACATTATCTTCTTTATCTCCCCTTTGGCTGGAAGAGTTCTGAAATAAAAATTTTCTTCTCGTCTTCGTTTTTTCCCTCATTTAGCCTTCTAGCCTCTGCCAACAAGTTTTTGATCCTGCCCATCTCTTTCTGTGTTCTGTATGGTCTAATGAATGCTGTTCTGAATTCTTGAAGGTCTTTTAGATTTTGTCTCATCAATATATCTCTACATGTCACCACTCTCAAAAGGTTATTTTCATTAGTCTTGCCTTTCCCTCCCTAGAATATTTACCAATATGGTAATGTTGACAATTTTCTCTGGACCACATACTACTCCAAGTTTCTTTATCAGGTCTAGAACCTTAGCTTTATTTTGTTCCAGTCTCCCTTGCCATATTGACTCCTGGGATTCACTTATGCATGAGATTACTACTGTCTTCTCTTTATCAAGTGCCTGTTTGATCAGTGGATTAGCCCTTTCCCTCACAACATCTTTAATTTTTTTTATTACTTTTACTTTGTAGTCAACCATTTTTACATTTTCCTTTTGCCACCTGCCTCACTACCACTTTTAATGCCACATTTTTCTGTACTGCATCTGGAAAGGAAATTTTCATGGTCTCTTTTTCCGTATTCAGTTCCTGACATGCTTTTATAAACTTTGATTTTTTCCATTATCTGGACATTCCAAGCAGCAGTCTCATCTCGCTCCGAGAGAGCAGTGAACTAAAATATAATTCATCCAGGTTATCATTCTTTTCTTCCTTCCCAGTGTGCCTTATTTGATTCCTCCAAAGTTCTGATTATCTCTGTTTCATTCTCTTATATTTCTCAATCCATATTCTGAATTTTATTCTCCAGGTTTATTGCAAGGGTCTCAAGGTCCCTTACTTTTTGTTTCAGGCTCCTAAGAGCTATTCCCCCTCCTACAACCCCCGGAGATCCTCTGCCACCCCTCCCCCAACCATTGCATGGGAGTCAGAGACAGAGATGGTTTCATTTTAATGTTTTGTGTCTCATCGAATGCAGAAATTTTTTTTTTTTCCAACTTCACACAGACTTGCTTTATCTTCTTATTAGTTCTAAGTTAGTTACTTAGTTCATCTCTTTTCTGGTAACACACATCCTAACTTAAAATTTGACTTTGGTAATTAAAAAAAAATTTCCAAGGTGTTTGATGTTTACCTTTATCTGGACATGCCAAGCAGCAGTCTCATCTCTCTCAGAAGATAACATTGAACTAAAATTTAATTAATTCAGATTATTATTCAACTGTTTGTTGTTATCTTCTTGCTTAGAAATTTTGGTTTCTAGTTCACTCTTTTCCCCTTCCAGCTTCTATATTCGTTTTTCTAGTTCTTTTCTTCCTTCCCCTTGTGCCATATTAGATTTTCCAAAGTTCAGATAATTTCTCTGTTTCATTCTCTTTCATTTCTCTAATCATATACCGAATGTTATCATCCAGGTTTATTGCAAGGGTCTCAAGGTTCCTTACATTTTGTTTCACGCTCCTAAGAGCTGCTCCCCCTCCTACAAGCCACGGAGATCCTCTGCCACCCTTCCCCCAACCATTGCATGGGGGGGTTAGAGACAGAGATGGTTTCATTTTAATGTTTTGTGTCTCATCGAATACAAAATTTTATTTTTTTTAACTTCACACATAATTGCTTTATCTTCTTATTAGTTCTAATTTAGTTACTTAGTTCATCTCTTTTCTGGTAACACACATTGTAACTTAAAATTTTACTTTGGTTATTAAAAAACAAAAACAAAAACCTGCATGAAGGAAATCTCGAATGCGCAAGTGAGGGAAAAAACAATGCTTTGAACAGTTGTGTCTACTATATCTTCTTCTTAACTGCTAAACTGCTAATTTCAGAAGAAAAAGTTTGCGTGTGTGTGTGTGTGTGTGTGTGTGTATATAATGTCTTTTTTCTTACTATTCAGTAATAGAAATAATATTTTAGATTAGTAAGTGACTGGATTATTTGAACAGCCTACATACAAATATATTACTTTAAAATTGTTTCAGCTGCATCACCCTCCAGTGACGTTCAACACCAACACCATGCACATGGTGGGGAGGAAAATCATGGAGAAGTTCACAATTTAGTTGGTCCTCCTTTAGTTTTAGGTTTTCTCTTAATGCTTCTTATTGATCAGTGCTCTGGAGGACATCGAAAATCAGGTAATAAAAAATAGTTATGTCTCAGCCTTTAAATGAATATAATCACTGAATATAGGCAATATTTTTTAATTCACATAGATCAACACTCATTCTTTGAAACATATATTGTATCTTATCTTTTTGTTTTCATTTTTGCTTAACTCTGGCTCTTCAAGATTTATAGTTGACATTTGAATACAATTGCTATGTTCTCAGCAATGAAATTTTTGAAATTGTTATGGTCTATTATGAAAGTCAATTAGATGCCTATTTAGTTTTGATATTATTTTAGTATACAACACGTGTAATGAGATTTTACTGGTATATTCTGTAAACAGGTGATGTTGAAAGTAACAGCACTCGTGGTCATAAATCTTCCTTTACTGCTACTTTAGGTCTTGTAGTCCATGCAGCTGGTATGTTAAATATTATTCATTATATTAATTGAAAAAAAATGATAAAAAGTACCTTTGACGGTTGAGTTATATGGTTACTCCTTAAAGTACCTAATAATTTTAATATAGCATACAGATATCATACTTGATATCGTATCATTTGAATAATTTGTATGCCCTGTTTATTTTGTCATAGCTGATGGAATTGCTCTTGGTGCTGCAGCTGCTTCTTCTCATACAGATGTTGAAATGATAGTCTTTGTAGCAATAATGTTGCATAAGGTATGAAAGAAGATGTTCCTAATTCTCATACTGCCTCTGGACATGGAACTTAAATGTGTCTCTGGCAGCCCTCTTTATTGTGTTTCTGTTTCTTGATATGCATCTGGTAATATATTTCTTTCTGTATTATAATGGTATTTTAAAACAAAGACCATTTATTGCAGGCCATGCCGGATTATACCCAACTGATCTAAATTACAGAGCACATTTTCATTTTTAATTTTGAAATGGGATGATAATTAATTAAATATCTCAGATTATAGAGTGTGAAAGTATTTGTTGCCTAGAATGAAAAGATGTTTAGAAAGAGCTGGACACGAGCTTATGAATAATCCGTAAAACCATAAAACTGTTCTTGTATTAAAACATACATTAGTTGTAACATACCTCTATTCAGTCTAGAATAAAGAAAATACATGAAACAAAAGGACACATGAAAAGCATGAAAATGAGAAGCAAATTTGTTCTGAACCAATATATATTAAATTAATTTTATGTATAAAAATATATTTTACTCATAAGTTATGGATCCTTAGGAAAGGATGGGTCTAATAATATACAACATACTTGAGTAGAAATTCATATATAGTATTTAGCCTAAAATGGAAATGTTGCAATGACATTTGTAGACAAGTAGGATATAGTATATTCTATGAACACTGTTATCAAATTGCATTGTATTTGCAATATACTTCTCATCATGTAAATTCATATTTGTGAATATTTTTTTTTCATTGTTGTATACCAGGCACCTGCAGCATTTGGATTAGTTACATTCTTATTACATGAAGGTTTAGAGAGGAACAAAATTCGACGTCATTTACTGGTATTTGCTCTTGCTGCCCCATTAGGTGCATTTGTGACATACCTGGGAATAATACAGGTAAGGATAACTATAAAATTTTTTTATAGGTTGGGGAGAGAGAATACTGCCATCATATACACAGTGTGTCATAGATTGCCACTATATCTTTCCCTTCCTTGAATCCACTACACAACTGTTATAAGATGTGTCATTTAGCATTTGTGGCTTTCTTGTGAGATATGGCATCATGCATGCAAAGATTATGTTTTGTAGTCATACTTCAATTTTAATGCCTTGGTGAGATTTCAAGGATCACATTGTAATTTGTCAGTATCTGTAGTTTATGAAAATAAAAATGTTCACTTGATTCAGAAGTTTTTGTTATTGTATTATATGCTTGAAAGATCTGAATACTATTCGTTTATATTTATTCGCAATAATAGTACCAGTATTATACTAATAAGAACAAAATTTTCCTTGCAGAGTGGGACAGAGACATTATCCTCCTCACACAGCACAGGTTTAGCTATGCTGTTTAGCGCGGGTACTTTTCTTTATGTATCAACAGTGCATGTTCTTCCAGAATTAACGAGTCACAGTCATGATGGAGGTGGAGGGGGGCAGTTTTCAAGGAAGCAGTTATTTGCACTCATTTGTGGCTCTCTACTTCCCCTTTTTTTAACATTTGGTCATCACCACTAGTATAATATTTTAAGAGTATAGTAGAGTAAGAATTATAATTTCTATATATTTCCAGGTAATTAAAACCATACCTGTATTTTCTATGTGATATTAATAGCGTATTAGGCTGGACGGATTGCTGTGGTATGGAAATTATCATTCAAAATATTGACAAAGTATTACATTATATGCCTTGTAATTTTGCTAGCTGGTCTGCATTCATATTTGAGAAACGTAAGATATTAACACATAAACAGTATACAGTTCTGTGTGTCCATTAGGTGAATTTCTGTTGAATATTATCCATTATTATATGTCTGGCAGCATCTTCATAAATTGCTACTGTAAGCTTTTCAGGTAAAGTAACATTTGGTTTACACAACACTATCCATCAAATGTAAATTCAGATAATATATTAATTTTGGATATGCTTATGGTGTTTTAGTAAAAACACAAAATAATATCCTAAATGTCTTTAGCTTTTCCCATATTGATAGGGAATTTTGACGGAATTAATGAACTTTATGACTTATGTTAAATATATTTTTAGTTGTTATTAATATAATCGAAATATTAAACTAAATTAATAGTCAGTGATGAGAATTATGTATGAATAGTGGTTATGATATGCATTTCGGTCTCATACAGTTACAGTCGCACACATACATAAGTTTGTAGTTATATGTTGATTTTGTAATTTTTATAAGTACAATGATAAATGTAAATATCAGAATCAAGAAAATATATCATAATTTTAAAATAAGTCAAGTGTGTCATTAGATATTATTATCGGAATATATTCACTTACTTTGGTGAATTGTTTATTGATAAAGCATCCGTTTGTCATAATATTGCGAAAAATTGGGCACTGGTCGGCTTCATTATTTTAACTGAATTTCATAAGTAATGAGGGCATCTTGTTAAAATAGCGTAGCAATTTTTATTCTTCATCTTACAGTTTTTAACATGATACCCTATCCCCTTATGCCAGCAATATGGCCACAGCTGAAGAAATATTGGGGGGCTGCCGATTAGCCTCATTATTCCTTGCCCATTCTCATCCCATCCTCCATCTCTTCTATGGTGAGGGAAAAGACGTCATTGAATTTGGCTCAATGATATATTCTTTTTCCCTTATCACCAGGGATATCTTAACCAAATAACTGCTGAAAAAAATTAATAAATGACATTAGGAAAAATACCCATTTCCTCTATTTTTCCTCCTATTATAAAAATCTCAGTATTCATATAACATTTTAAATATGTCTTATAAATGCATTTATTGAAATTCAAATGTCATTTAAAGTAACCATGCACATTATACTTCTGTGTAATTAGATTCTCATTACTATTTTGCTCAAAGGTATACCTATTCTTGATATTGATTTTTTTAGTTTCTTCTACCATATTTTCTTGATTTACATATCCTCTGAGATATATATATATATATATATATATATATATATATATATATATATATATATATATATATATATATATATATATATATATATATATATATATATATATATATATATATATATATATATATATATATATATATATATATATATATATATATATATATATATATATATATGTATATTACACCTTCTGTGTAAGTAGGTATATTAATCAATAGGTATGTATAATATATTTCTTGTGTTATTTTCTATTTTATCTTCTAGGATCTTAGAGCAGTAAAAAACCAGAATTTTGGGAATCGTTTTTTTCAATGGTCTATTAACGAACGAACGAATGGTTCAAACTGTAGATAAAAACAATGAAAAAACAAGTATATAAGTAAACATAGAAATTATAAACTAACATTTCATATACAAAAGAAATAATCATCATAGCAATACAATATTTATGACAAATGGCATATTCAAAATCAAATAAAGAGCAAGACTTATAAAATTCTATGTCTTTGTATACATATAACTTATAAGACATAAATATAAGATTAAATAAATAAACAAATAATAAAGTAGTACAAGAGTTATGTAATAGTTACAGAAAAGAACATAAATTATAATTAGGTATATTAATTAATCATCTGAGGTATAGTAACTAATCATCAGTAGCATTAAATTTATGGCAGATATAAATTAAACAGTATTTTAATAAACATACTCTACTCATGGAAAAATATTTATAAAATATGCCTCAAAAAGAAAATTATATATATATATATATATATATATATATATATATATGTATATATATATATATATATATATATATATATATATATATATATATATATATATATATATATATATATATATATATATATATATATATATATATATATATATATATATATATATATATATATATATATATATATATATATATATATATATATATATATATATATATATATATATATATATAATAAAAAATAGAATGGTATTTTCATTTTAAGTAAACAAAATATATTAATCATAAAAAATATATCTATTAAAACTAACCTAGCCTAGCTAGGCCTAAAGCTAGAAATAAAAATTCTTTAATAATATCACTCGAAGCCTGGCCTAGTGACTAGGAAAGAATGGCATCAAAAAATGGAATCATCAAAACCTAAAGTAGCCAAGGATTTATAGCCTGAGACATGGTGTGTGACTGAGAGAAATATTTATACAATATAGCTGGTTACACAAATCTTAAGTCAAAATAACATGGCTGTCACTCCATAATATTCAACAATCTTATTTTCAGAAAGTCTGCTTCATGTACATGTTCAAACATGGCCTACCAGTAACAGTGTCATCAAAAACCCTCCTGTTTACACATGAATTTTACCTTAAAACTATTATTATCTAATAAATTTAACTATACATTTTTACCACTGTATAATAATAATAATATATTACTTACATTTTCTGGCTCTCATGGGTACAAAACATACAAAAAACAATTCAAATGTAACACAAGAAAACAATACATGAGGTGTTTGTTTACAATACTGGCCACTTCTTCTTTCTTTTTCTATTACCAAATGGCAACCTGCACAATATGGAGGAGCGCCAAATTCAAATTTCTTAAATGTTACCAGGTGTTACATCCTGGCCCCAATGCACTTACTGTGATAGTGTATTATACACTATGTAACAACTGGGTTGCAAAGTTCAGCATCAAATCACAAAACCATACATATCAAAGTATAGGTTACAAAATAATTAAACAAATTAATTACAAAAAAATATATAATTATATAATACACCTCTATTTCTAATTTTCATCCATGGCATCACTTTCTAGCACACAAATTTTAGTAATGGGCCTCTCATATGTACATGTTGCTGTTCTCACGTTTACACAACGTACCAACCCAGCATCACTTTTATGTGCCCCAGTCACTAGTGCTAGTGGCCATTGATTTCTAGGAATATTGTCTTGCTTCAGAAGCACTAAGTCTCCTATCTTAAGGATAGGAGATTAGGATGTGTATTATGCCATTTGTTTGCGCTCTTGTAAGGTGGGTAGGTATTCCCGTAACCACCTATGCCAGAAAACATCTGCTAAATATTGCGCTTGTTTCCATCGGCGCCGATATGCATCCTTTAGGACAAACTTTCCAGGGGGTAACACAGGACTGCCGACCAACAAAACACTTGAGGTTGAAGTCTTGGGATTCAATTAACTAATCTTCCATTTATCTAAAAGTGTATTCTGGGTATAGCTGATGATAGCTTCTTCAGCAATTCTCATCTCCTCTGCTACTAGTGGTCCCCTTTGATATGGTTTCATTCTATGTATTTGACGTAGGCTTTGAAACCAAGCAACCGCTTTCTTCAGTCTGTACCATGAGGAGTAATGACTCAGGAATCTACTTTTATGATCATCTTGAGTATTAATGGCATACACTACTGGGGATAGCTTTACTTCAGCTATCCTTTCTAATTCTTCACAGTTAAATGAAGGCTGCCTTGACCAATAACTTCTATTTTGATATAGAAAACTAGGTCCCTTTATCCAACGTTCATCACTAACAAGTTCACATTCGGTCATCCCTCTGGATGCATCGTCTCCAAGATTATCAGTGGTGGATACATATCTTCACTGTGTAGGTGTGGTATGATCCAAAATTTTTGCCACTCTATTGGCAACGTAAGTTTGAACCCTCTTTGCTGTACTCTGTAAATATAACACAATCTGTCCAAAAAGCAGATTCTTCTAATATTATTTCCAATTCTTCTTGTAAAAGTTTGTCTAATCTAACTGCTTCTACTGCTCCAGCCAACTCTAAACATGGAATGGTGGAATCCTTTAAAGGTGCAAGGCTGGACTTTGCTATCATGAGATAAACAGAAATAGTTTGATCCTCAAAAACAGTCAATAAATATGAAACAGCCCTATAATCATACTGTGAAGCATCACAAAAATGATGTAACTGGGCTGCCCTTAGAAGTTTGTCCTTCGGTACAACACATCAAGGAATCCTGAACTCCCCAATAATAGGCAAGTCATGCAGCCACTGGCCCCATTGTTCCTCCAAGTCCCTTGGCAAGGACTCATCCCATCCTTTTTCCAGCCTGCACAATTGCTGGAATAGCCTTCTTGCCTGTGGCACAAATGGACTCGCATATCCTAAAGGATCATACACTGTGCTAAGTACTACTCTTTTTGTTCTTGGTTTTCCTCTTACCTGCACGTCAAACCTGAAACAGTCAGACTCAATGTCCCACAGCATACCAAGTGCATGCTCTGTGGGCAGCTTTTCCATGCTGACATCCAGGGTGGAGAATGATTCTCCCCATCTGTTTCTAGGTATAGTGGTCATTAACTCTGGTGAATTAGAAACAAAGTTTTAAGACAAAAACCTCTCTTCCTTTCTTTCAGATTCCTATCTTTATCCAATCGCTTTCCCAACATCTGTAAGCGTCGTTCAGCCATAGCACGGTTGTCGGGTAGGCAAGGTCTTTCTGCCTTAAAAAGAATATTCAATGCATAGTGACCATTTATTAAAGACTGTTTCTTATCCCAGACTTCTAAAACTTTTAAGTCACTCTGAGACTTACCTGGTGTTTCACGGTTGACTCCTTCCAGGTCCCATAACTTGAACATGTCCTTCTCCATCACTGAAGTAGTGTGTACAAAATGGGAAGATCTCACTGTGGGCTTAAAAGGGTAAATAGGGCAGTTAATGGTCCAGCCTAATGGTGTATGAATGGCAAATGGCTCACCTGGTTGTCCCTTTCATATTTCATCAGGTAGCAAGAGATCAGCACAATCCTGCACTACTAGCAGGTGAACCTGATCTACTTCCAACTCCGGTACTTTAGGTTCTTCAGGTGTGACCACCTTTCAATATCAAGTTGACTTGACAAGCCTGACAAGTCTATATTCAATGTTGGCCTGATAGCAATTTCTTGTATACAAAAAGGTTCATGTGTGTCATCAAGATCAGATACAAGAAGAGTAATAACAGTTGAATTCATAGTCATTCTTGTCTGTGCAATAGTAGTGTTCCAACTGACGAGTCACACCTATGGTTCCTAACTTTTCACGTAATTCTTCTGTGCAATATGTAGTATTTGTTCCTGAATCCAACAGTGCATACGTATCAACAACAATATTTGTATCCAAACATCTGACTCTTGCTGGCGCTATAGGAAGAGCAAGTCTATCAACTTGTCGGCAGGCAAAGTTACTCAATTGGGATTCACAAAAGTATTCAGTGGTGTGTAGTCAGTAAACTGTGTTGCTGCTACTGGCATCCGTGATTCTGATGTAGGAGTGTGTGTTGGTGCTTCCAGTATATTAGCAACATCATCTGCTTTCTTACTTGGGAGATGAAGATACTTGCTGTGTTTCCCCCCACAGCCTTCAACATTACAGAGAAAATTTCTTGAACAATCTTTAGCAATGTGTCCCTGAGAAAAACAATTTGCACACAGACCTTTAGATTTTACAAGATTCCAACAGTCCTTTACTTTCATAGCCTTAAATTGTGAACAAGATATTACATAATGTTTTGTCCACAACAAGGACACTTGCCTCCTGTCCACTTCCATCTCTTTGGTCTAAATGTATCCTCAGCTACAGAAGTATTGACAGCAAAACTTTCAGCCCATCTCTTCGGAGCTCTGTTCATCTGATTATTAACTTTTTCCTTCTTCTGATCCTTAATCAATTTTCCAAAGACTGGATCAGAAGCCTCGTCAGCAACATCACAAATGTACTTCACAATTTCTGTAATTTTTGGTCCTCCTCTATACTTGGAGTGAATCTCATTATTAACTTTTACCCACCTTGTCTGCAGATAATAAGGTCACTTTTCCACTATCTTAAGCATATTGTCTCCACTTGCTAGCTGGTTGATAGAGTCCATTTCCTTGAGAGACTCAAGACAGCAAGTGAGCTCATCAGCATACTCTCTGAGATCAGCTGATCCCTTCACATCTGGTCTATTGGTAACTTTTCTTACCCATTCACATGTAATATTTATAAGGGTTCTAAATCTTTCTTCTAAAATTTTTAAAGCTCTTATATAGCCTTCTTCTGGACCTTTATAATAAGTACTTTCCTAAGCATGCCAGTTTTTGAGCTGCTGGGATTGACAAACACCCTATGGTATCCTTAAATGACCTTATGAATGGTCAGTACTCCAAAGCATCACCACTAAATGGATGAATTTCTCCTCTACGTACTTGCAGAGATTCTACTATAGAGTGTTGCTGTGTTCGTGACAGATCCAACACCTGGCTTAAGGCATTTACTAAAATAGATGCAGCTTTCTTTTCTGAATCTTCTGTTTCAACATTAGAGGGGTTCACTGATACTCTTGAGGATTTTTTCAGGTGTTCTATAGGTGTACTTTCATATCTTAGGAATTCACTGGTCACTTTTGAGCATCCTGGTGTATTCGTAGGTATGGTTACATGTGTGATGAGACCACACCCTTCAGTTTGCACCTGGTGTTCTGAAGTTTCATCTGAATTAAATTCTTCCTTCAACTTGTTGAGTTCCTCCATATATCTCTGTTTTTCCCTCTTGAGCATCAGTTCACTCTCCAGTTTTGCCCTTTTTAACTCAAATAATTGTTTTTCCTTCTGCAATGATTGCTGTCGGTTCTGCATTTTGGGTTGTTGTGCTCTTGATATTTCTTTAATTTCTCCTTTTAAGTCCTTGTTCTTTGCTTCCAGGCAAGTACCTAAAATTTCTCTGAATGCCAACTGTTTCTCTGACCCAGCTACAGGTCCATCCTGGTCACTAGCAATGTCCTTCAAAGGGATTTCTTCTCCTTCTGCTACCTCAGTGATTAAATCTCTGATCTGTTCTCTGCTCATCTTCTATTGAGTCTGTTTGCCAAAATTTTGGACTGTTATACCTACTTACACAGGAGGTGTAACTATATATATATATATATATATATATATATATATATATATATATATATATATATATATATATATATATATATATATATATATATATATATATATATATAATATATATATATATATATATATATATATATATATATATATATATATATATATATATATATATATATATATATATATATATATATATATATATATATATATATATATATATATATATATATATATATATATATATATATACCTTGTTCCTTTTATGTGCGATTTTTTATCCGCGAAATTGCAATAACGCCCCCAAAAAATAATAGTAAAAAAATTCGAATTTCGCGAATAATGCCCCCCCCCAAAAAAAAAAAAAAATTTATAGTAAATAAGTGCCCGCGGACGCTTCTTCCAAGAGTACAAAGAGGATTACGATAAGAAAAGATCATCATTATTATACAGTATATATACACCCACCCTACCTCTGTCATATGTCTATCTAATCTACATTTGAAGGTGTCTAAGGTATTGGCATTTATTATCCTACTAGGAATTCTGTTCCATGCATCAGCTAGTCTACGGTATTACCAAGCCAATTTTTACCAATTTCCCTTCTGAACCTAAATTTATCAAGCTTAAATCCATTACCCATTACGAGTTCTGGTTTGATCATGAATTTTCAAAACTTTATTAATATCACCCTTGTTAATCCCTTTAAACCATTTATACACCTCAATCATATCCCCCCTAACTCTGTGCCTCTCTAGAAAATGTAGATTAAGTTTTTTTAATCTGTCATATGGTAGATTTAGGCATTGCATAATTAATTTTTTTTTTCGTTTTTTAGTCTTGCTTTGGTTATTTATAATTTTTATCTTTGTTTACATTTGCAGATAGAGGTTCGTTCTCCTGCATCCTCCTCCTCTTCTACCACATAAGATACTTGCTCACGGCCACCATGCATGTCCCAGTGTACTGTATGACTGTTGCCCACTGCATAATAGAGTATAGTACAGTAATGTATTTTAATTTTTAGCTGTAAAGTGAATATGAATATCTTTTGTATACTCTTAAAAATAGATAGAGGGCTTTCTGCTTTGCTATGTAGTAATAAAATGTGTTTTTTACTTATCTTATATCTTTGGCATGTTGTGTCTATGTACGGTTTGGAACGTATCTATGCCCTTTATCTTTGTTTCCTATGGAAAATGACTCGTTTTTTCACGCGATTTTCCATTTACCCGACACTTCTTAGAACCTATCTAGGCGTTATTCTGAGAACTAGGTGTATATATATATATATATATATATATATATATATATATATATATATATATATATATATATATATATATATATATATATATATATATATATATATATATATATATATATATATATATACAGTGTTGCCTCACTTATCGCGGTAGTTCGGTTCCGGGACCCGGCGCGAACCAGGAAATCCGCGAAGTAGGATCAGCCTATATGTACATAGATATTTTAATATATTTTTACGTTTACACTGTATAAACTGTCCCTGTACTGTTAACATACCACCCTTTACTTCATAGATAACAGCATGCAAGCGTAAATTTATATGAAAGTGATCGGAAAACTTACCGTGAATGTGATGATGACGTGACATAAATACTCATTTACAATTATTTTTTCGTTTACGTACTGTATAAACCCTCCCTGCACTGTTAAAAAAACACCCTTTACATTATAAATAACAGCAAGCAACGTAAATTTTTATGAAAGTGATAGATAAAATTACGATGAATGAGGTGATGATGACGTGACACACATACTCATTTACAATTATTTTTTCGTTTACAAACTGTATAAACCCTCCCTGCACTGTTAAAAAAACACCCTTTACATTATAAATAACAGCACGCAACGTAATTTTTATGAAAGTGATAGATGAAATTACGATGAATGAGGTGATGATGACGTGACACACATACTTATTTACAATTATTTTTTCGTTTACAAACTGTATAAACCCTCCCTGCACTGTTAAAAAAAACACCCTTTACATTATAAATAACAGCAAGCAACGTAAATTTACATTTCCAATAAAAAAATGAAAATACTGGAATTTTTTTTTTTTCAATATTTTAGTATTTTTGCGTATAACCATAAAATAAAATAATAATTTATCCAAAAAAAACCGCGATAGAGTGAGAACGCGAACCAAGAAACGCGAATAACCGGGGTAACACTGTATATATATATATATATATATATATATATATATATATATATATATATATATATATATATATATATATATATATATATATATATATATATATATATATATATATATATATATAAGGCTACGTATGGAAATTGAAAGAAATTTAGAGATGCTGAGTACTTTCGAGTGTATTATCTACTACTCATGTTCATAGTCGTAGATAAATGCACTTAAAAGTACTAAATATTTCGGAATTTCTTTCAATTTCCTTACGTAGCCATAATCATTCGCATTTACAATATTTGCGTGTTTCTCGTGAAATAGAATCATATATATATATATATATATATATATATATATATATATATATATATATATATATATATATATATATATATATATATATATATATATATGTTTATTGAGCCTTGAGGTGTTAATATTTATACAGAGATATTAATTCATCACATGAGGGCGTCGAACTTGGCATTTTCGTGAATATTTTTGTGTATTCTGGTAAAGAATTTGTTGGCACAAAGTGTGTTTTGCGAATTTGTATATGGCTTCAGGGTATTCTAAGTAGGAGGCACTTTGGACAGTTTCATTGAAGAGTAGCCTCCAGAGTTTTCTGTTATCCAGGTTGTGAATAACTTGTGGACTAACATAGTAATACTTACAGCAGTTCTACTCTCGCACTCTGGACAGTTTTATTGAAGAGTAGCCTCCAAAGTTTCCTGTTTTCCAGGTTGTGAATAATTTGTGGACTAACATAGTAATTCTTGCAGCAGTTCTTCTCTCGCAGTCTCCTTTGAGACATGGAGTATATGTTGTTATATATTTCATACAACTTACAGTATGATCGTGTAAAATAGATGAGGAAATTTTTATATAACTAAAGTTCCCATTGGAGTTATACTATCTTGGCATGTAAATTCTGTTATATCATATTACTGTATTATATAGTTTTTTTTGCAGAAAGTATAAATTCTCATAATTATAGATGTAAATAACAATTATGTATTAGAACTAGCAAACTTATACTATTTGTGCAATCTTGAGTGAAAGGGGTTTTATGGATAATGCAGAATGTTGATATTTAAAATATAATATAATATAATACAATAAAATATATATATATATATATATATATATATATATATATATATATATATATATATATATATATATATATATATATATATATATATATATATATATATATATATATATATATATATATATATATATATATACACCTTGTTCCTTTTATACGCGATTTTTTTATATGCGAAATTGCAATAACGTCCCCCAAAAATAATAGTAAAAAACTCAGAATTCGCAAATAACGCCCCCCCCCCTTTTTTTTTTTTGTGACACCAGGATGGACCAAAAAATGATAAAATGAAACAGCCTTTATCAGGCTGTAAAGAGAAACAGATGGAGAGTATAATGACCTGTCAGATGTGAAGGGATTATAAAAGATGTGTAATGAATATCCAGCTCTCTGCTGGGATTTAATATACCTCTGCATTACTCTCATGATATCTATTCCAAAAATTCTCCTTAGATATTATTATTATTATTATTATTATTATTATTATTATTTATTTATTTTTTTTTTTTAACAATAATTTTCCTTTGATGATGATTGTGGAGATTATTATTATTATTATTATTATTATTAATAATATCATTATTATTACGAATTTGTAATTAAACCAATATTTTTACAATAAATAATGTAGTTTTGGTTGAATGAACAAGAGTTAATTAAAGACACTCTCTCTCTCTCTCTCTCTCTCTCTCTCTAAGTGCGTATCAATAACGTCAACACCAGATATCAGAATTCTTTTTACGTGCCCAGAACTTCCACTGATATTGGGGCAAGAGCCTTAAATGTAATGGGCCCGAGACTTTGGAACTCTTTACCCGCAAACTTAAGAAGCTGCCAAACATTACCCTCACTTAAATCTCATCTTTTAAATCACCTACTTAATAAGTGATTTTAGTCTCATTATTATCCTCCCATTGGGTAGACGAAGTGTACGTATGCTTATTTTAATGTGTAAATATTTTGATTTTGTGCTTTGCAAATTTCATTTGTTTTATTTTGACATTTTACATTGTAATTTGTAATTAGATTAATTATCATGTAATAGCCATTTTTGATGGAATAAAGTTTTTGACTCTCTCTCTCTCTCTCTCTCTCTCTCTCTCTCTCTCTCTCTCTCTCTCTCTCTCTCTCTCTCTCTCTCTCTCTCTCTCTCTCTCTCTCTCTCTCTCTCTCTCTCACATTCTATTCTACCCAATAGGGTGGGTGTATATATAATGTAGAATGATGATGATCTTTTGTTATCGTAATCCTCTTTGTACTGGTGGAAGAAGCCTCCGCGGGTGCTTATTTACTATATTAAAAAACAAATAATAATAATAATATAGTAAATAAGTGCCTGCGGAGGCTTCTTCCACCAGTACAAAGAGGATTACGATAAGAAAAGATCATCATCATTATACTGTACATTATATATACACCCACCCTACCTCTGTCATATGTCGATCTAATCTACATTTGAAGGTGTCTAAGTAACACAATTCAGAATCTGAATTACAGATCAAAACTTTGCACGAGGGTCTGCCCCTCTCTTTTTTCTCTCTTACTTTATTTAATTTTCGTGCTTTTCCCTCCAATTCCCTTATATCCTTAATCCCCTCCCTTTTTTTCCCCTCCTATCCTATCCCATCCTAAAAAAAAAAAAAAAAAAAGTATTGGTATTTATTATCCTACTAGGAATACTCTGCGGTATTACCAAGCCAGTTTTCACCAATTTCCCTTCTGAACCTAAATTTATCAAGATTAAATCTATTACCCATTACGAGTTCTGGTTTGATCATGAATTTTTTAAACTTTATTAATATCACCCTTGTTACTCCCTTTAAACCATTTATACACCTCAATCATTACCCCCTAACTCTTTGCCTCTCTAGAGAATGTAGATTAAGTTTTTTTAATCTGTCATATGGTAGATTTAGGCATTGCAAAATTAATATTTTGTTTTTGTTTTTTAGTCTTGCTTGGTTATTTATAATTCTTATTTTATCTTTGTATACATTTGCAGATAGAGGTTCGTTCTCCTGCATCCTCCTCCTCTTCTACCACATAAGTTACTTGCTCACTGCCACCATGCATGTCCCAGTGTACTGTATAACTGTTGCTCACTGCATAACAGGGTAAAGTATAGTAATGTATGTTAATTTCTAGCTGAAAAGTGAATGAATATCTTTTGTATACTCTTAAAAATAGATAGAGGGCTTTCTGTTTTGCTATGTAGTAATAAAATATGTTTTTTACTTATATCTTTGGCATGGTGTGTCTATGTAAGGTTTGGAACGTATCTATGCCCTTTATCATTGTTTCCTATGGAAAATAACTAGTTTTTTCACGCGATTTTCCATTTACCCGACACTTCTGAGAACCTATCTAGGCGTTATTCTGAGAACTAGGTGTATATATATATATATATATATATATATATATATATATATATATATATATATATATATATATATATATATATATATATAAAATAGACCTTCAAGAATTCATAACAGTGTTCATTAGACCATGCAGAACACAGAAAGAAATGGAAAGGATAAAAAACTTGTTGCAAGACGCTAGAAGGGTAAATGAGGAAAGAAATGAAAAAGAGAATTTTCATTTCAGAGCTCTTCCAGACAAAGGGGAGATAAAGAAGATAATGATAGAAAATCACGTGATGAGGTCTCATTAAGACTGTTATACACAAATGCTGATGGAATAGCTTGTTAGGCAGTAGATTTAAAAGATAGGATTCACAACAGTAAAGCAGATATAGTAGCAGTTACAGAGACTAAGTTAATTGAGGACATAAACAGTGTCACAGTTTTTCCTAAGGACTTCAGAATATCAAGGGTTGAAAGCTCTGAGAGGACTGGTGGAGGGATAACATTGCTCATAAGTAAAAGGATTCAGGTTGAAGAAACAAACTTTGCTATAGAAAATAGGTACAATCAATTTCTTGTTGCCCACATAAAAACTGGGTCAGAGAGCATTATAATAACTGTTGTATATAACCCATCAAAGAATCGTCATAGGCTAGAAATTTTAGGAATGTCATACAGGAAGTCATAAATTCAGTTGTTAACATGGTAGGGAGAGAAAATGTAGGATTTTAATTACGGGAGATTTTAATCACAGAGATAGATTAGATAAATCTTGACCCACACAGTGGTGAATTGCAGAAATAGATTAGATAAATCTTGACCCACACAGTGGTGAGGACCCATTTGGGGCAAGATTCCTAGATTGTGTACAAGGGAATTTCCTGTATCAACATGTACTGGAGCCAACGAGGGCCAGGGGTGGGGATGAGCCAACGCTATTTGATCTATTATTCACAGATGAGATGTTGGATGTTGAAAAGAATTTAGTATGAACCACCAATTGGAAAGAGTGACCACTGTGTGTTGTTGATGGAGTATACCATCAAAGATGTTCTGCCTGAGAATAGAGGCACTGAGGACATGAGGTGGAACTATCCGAAAGGAGATTACATCAAAATGAATGAGTTTTTTGCAATAATTGACTGGGGGATTTTATTTAACAACAAATCTGTACATGAAATGTTCGACATCTTTTGTGAGGAATATGGGAGGATAGTAGATTGCTGCATACCTGTCACCAAAATAGGAGTAATTCATGCCAGATAGAATTGGTTCAATAATGAATGTAAGAGAGCTAAAAAGTGTAGAGACAAATGCCTGGCAGACCCATGATAGAGCAAGAAATGATAACCTAAGTAGAAGAAGAGGGGCAGAGAGAGACTATGAAATAGATATCACCAGGAAGGCTAAAGAAAATCCCAAACTTTTCCATAGCTTTATCAGAGGAAAACTGAAGGTCAAAGAACAGTTTTAAAGTTTAAGAGAGCAGATGGAAGCATCCCTGAGACGGATGAAGAGATCTGCGAAGAATTGAACAAGGAGTTTCACTCAGTATTTACAGTAGAAAATACCCCACCCCCTCAAATTGCAGAGGTAGAAGCTCATGGGGCAGTATTAAAGAACATCATCTTTTATGCCACAGAGGTATGCAAAGCGCTGATGGAGTTAGATGTCCATAAAGCTACAGGTCCTGATGATATATCCCCTTATGTAGTTAAGAAATGCACTGATTTAATATCAGCTGCACTAAGTATCATATTTCAAAAGTTACTGGAGTCAGGCGAGATTCCATGATGCTGGAAACAAGCGAATATGATACCTATCTTCAAAAAGGAAAGAAGGGACACGGCTCTAAACATTAGACCTGTTTCCTTGACCAGCATAGATTGCAAAGTTAATGAGAAACTACTAAGGAAACATATCTCTCTTCACTTGGAATCCTTCAACTTTTTGTCAGTGAAACAACGTGGCTTCAGAGGAGGTAAATCAACAGTAATTTACTTACTAGGATTTTATGATAGGGTAAGTCGAATCTTACAGGAAAGAGAAGGCTGGACAAATTGCATATTCCTAGACTTTCTGAAAGCATTTGACACTGTCCCACACGGGATATTTATTGAGAAGCTGCAAGCAATGGCAAGAATAGGTGGAAATGTCTTGGAATGGATAAAAACTTACTTAGAATGAAGGGGACATAGGGTTAGTGTAAGACACTCAGTGTCTGAATGGAGAAGAGTTAGTAGTAGAGTTCCACAGGGTTCAGTATTAGGGCCACTTTTGTTCCTTGTATATGTAAATGACCTACCAGTCTGTAAATTCATTCATGGATATGTTTGCAGATGATGCAAAGATTGTGAAAAAAAGTAAGAAACGAGAACAATGGTGTATAACTTTAGAAAGATCTAAATAGTCTGCATGAGTGGTCAGCAAAGTGGTTAATGAAATTCAATATTTCAAAATGTAAGGTAATGAGAAGGGGTACAAGTGCAAGAAAGCCCAAACTTGGCTACATGGTGGCAGGAATAGAACTTCAAGATACAGAAAATGAGAGAGATCTATGAGTAAACATACTGGCAGATTTGTCTCCAGAAGTGCATATAAATGGCATAGTTAGGGAAGCATATGCTATCTTAGCAAATGTAAGGGTAGCCTTCAGGCACATGGACAAGGAAATGTTCAGAAATATTTATGTAACCTATGTGAGGCCAAAGCTTGAATATGCAGCCCCCTTTTGGAATCCGCACTTGAAAAAGCATATAGTGAAGCTGGAAAAAGTTCAAAGAAATGCCACTAAACTGGTGCCAGAAATACGCAATCTTAGTTATGATGAGATGCTGAGGGAATTAGACTTACTATTACTCAAAGCTAGAAGATTGAGGGGGGATATGGTGACGGTTTTTAAATTCCTTCATGGTTATGGCAGAGTGGATTGGGATTGATATTTTGATATGGCTGGCACTAGAACTAGAGGTCATAGTTTGAAGCTTCATAAGAAAGCTTCATTGCAGGATGTAAGGAAGTACTTTTTTTAGTGTAAGAGTAGTTGATAAAATGAATTTGCTAAGTGAGGAGGTAGTTAAGGCTAACTCAATCCATAGTTTTAAGGACAAGGATGAGAAGTTTCACCAAGTTCAAAATGGAACCCGCCACGAGACGGGAAGTTACGAGCTTGGGGCTCTTTCCCATAAGCACAATTAGGTAATTACATACATACATATATACATACATACATGCACACATTCATACTTACATACATACATATATACAGTAATTTCTCGTATAACGTCGATCCTATTTATGTCATTTCGCAGATATGACAAAGGCCATAAAATAATTAATAAACTATTAATAAATGAGTTTTTCGACCTACCTAGCTGGTGCGATAAATTCAAACCACGTGCCAGAATAGTTTGTGAGAGCTATGCTTATTTATCAAGTTAATGGCTTTATTTATTAATTGTTTATATATTTGGTTATATTGAAGGATTACAGTGCTCCCTCGTTTATCGCAGGGGTTCGGTTCCGGGACCTGCCGCTATAGGTGAAAATCTGCGAAGTAGGAGCTCCATATATACATAGGTGTTTTACATTTATTTTTACCTTTACTGTATAAACCCTCCCGGCACTATTAACAAACCACCCATTACTTTATTAATAACAGCGTGCAAGCGTAAATTTATATGAACATGATAGATAAGCTTACCGTGAATGACATGTACATACTCCACAGCCAATGGTGGCAGACATCTGAGAACCTTCTTCCTTCTTTCAGTATATCTAACAGTTTTACCTTTTCTGTTATGGTCGACATGTTCCTTTGCCGCTTAGGCTCACTACCAGAAGCCTTAGAAGATGAAGGATGCTTGGGAGGTATTGCAGGGGTTGAAATACAAAAGTTTCACAAAATCACGATCATAACGTATTAAGAAGCACAACGCGAACGGCACACACGTGAGTAGACTGAACGGGTGAGGCGAGACAATGGAAGATGCTGGGAGAACCAAGCTTCAATCAAAAAGCCAGTCAGATCCCATGATACAGAACATACAGAAAAACAAATCTGTGATTCGTCGTCTCCCACCCATCAGCCAATAGCATCCCATGTACTATCTTACGTAGGTGCAACCCCTTGCATTTTCCAAGACACCAATACGCTATCGTACAGTATTTTGCATGGTGCAATACTGTGAGTTACATGTTTAAATTTATGTTTTTTACCATTTTTTACTGTTTTATTATTCTTAGGCTAGGAAGTACTTTTTTTTTATCAATAAAGTTATGAAAATACTGGAAATTTTAATATGTACTATCTCACGTAGGTGCGACCCTTTTTGTTTTCGAAAACGCTGATACCGGTATCGTATTTTACATGGTGCAATACTGTGAGTTACATGTTTGAATTTATGTTTTTTACCATATTTTACTGTTTTATTATTCTTAGGCTAGGAAAACTTTTTTTTATTAATAAAATAATGAAAATACTGAAAATTTTAATATTTACTATCTCATGTAGGTGCGACCCTTTGCGTTTTCCAAAACGCCTATACCGGTATCGTATTTTCTGTGGTGCAGAGTTACATGTTTATATTTATGTTTTTTACTATTTCTTACTGTTTTATTATTCTTAGGCTTGGAAATACTTTTTTTATCAATAAAATAATGAATACATATCGTGGATTCTCGCATATACCCAGAAAAAAAAAAGCTCGCCAAAAAACCGCGATGCACTGAATTCACGAAAGGTGAATTGCGATATAACGAGGGATTACCGTATATTGAAGTAAAAATAAATACCAAACACATAGCTGTAAATACAATTTTATTCGAAATACAGTGATCCTTCACTCTGTCGCGTTTCTTGCTTTGCGAATTCACTGTACCGTGATTGTTTTTGGCAAAATTTTTTTTTGGGGGGGAGGTATATGCAAAACTATTAAAATATTAAAACAATAAAAATTTTCAGTATTTTCATTATTTTATTGAAAATTTTTTTTCCATTATTTAATTGATAAAAAAATTATTACCCAGCCTACGAATAATAAAACAGTAAAAAATAGTAAAAAACATAAATTTAGATATATAACTCACAATATTGCATCATGTGAACTAGTGTCCGATAGCATACAATGTATTGGGGTTGCACCTACGTGAGCTGGCATATATATTAAAATTTCCAGTAGTTTCATGATTTTATTGATAAAAAAACGTAGTTCTTAGCGTAAGAATAATAAAACAGAAAAAATAGTAAAAAAACATGAATACTAACAGTATTGCACCATGTGAAATACGATACCGGTATCAGCGTTTTGGAAACGAAAAGGTTCGAACTTACATGAGATAGTACATATTGAAATTTTCATTATTTTATTGATAAAACAAGTATTTCCTAGCCTATGAGTAATAAAACAGTAAAAAATAGTAAAAATCATAAATTTAGATATATAACTCACAGTATTGTATCATGTGAAATACTGTCCGATAGCATACACTGTATTGGGGTCGCACCTACATGAGCTAACATATATATTAAAATTTCCAGTAGTTTCTTGATTTTATTGATAAAAAAAACGTATTTTTTAGCCTAAGAATAATAAAACAGTAAAAAATAGTAAAAAACATAAATACTAACAGTATTGCACCATGTAAAATACGATACCGTTATCAGTGTTTCGGACAAAGGCTTGCACCATCTTCCATTGTCTCGCCTCACTCGCTCAGTGTAGCTCACGTGTGCGCCATTCATGTTGTGCTTATTAATACGTTGTGCTTGTGATTTATTTTCTTAACTTTTTCAACCTCTGCAATGCCTCCCAAGCATCCTTCATCTTCTAAGGCTTCTGGTAGTGAGCCTAAGCGGCAAAGGAAGATGTTAACCATAACAGATAAGGCGAAACTCTTAAATATGTTGGCCGCTATTTTGGCCTCAATGAATAACAGCCGTAAAGCTGTTATTGGCTGCGGAATCATTTCGTCTTTGAGTCTACAAACATCATTACTACATCATTCACGGTAAGTTTAACTATCACGTACATATAAACTTACGTTGCATGCTGTTATTTATAAAGTAAAGGGTGGTTTTTTAACAGTGCAGGGAGGGTTTATACAGTAAAAATTAAAAATAATTGTAAAATACCTATGTACATGAGTATGTCATATAAATTTACACTTGCATGCTGTTATTTATGAAGTAAAGGGTGGTTTGTTAACAGTACTTGGAGGGTTTATACAGTGTAAACGTAAAAATAAATTAAAATATCTATGTACATATAGGGTGATCCTACTCCGCGAAATTCCTGTCTTGCGCCGGGTCCCGGAACCGAAACTTCGCGATAATCGAAGGAACACTGTACACACGAATACAAAGCTAGCAGCACTGCTGTATTCATATTTGTCAAGTTAATGGCTTTATTTTTTAATTTTTTTATATATATTTGGTTATATTGAAGGATTATATTGAATTTAAAAAAGAAATTACTAAACATATAGCTGTATATACGCTTTTCTTTGAAATACACACGAATACACAACTAGCAGCAAGGCTGTATTCATATTTATCACCTTAGTGGCTTTATTTTTTTATTTGTTTATATATTTGGTTATATTGAATGATTTTATTGAATTTAAAAATGAAGTACTAAACATATAGCTGTATGTACGATTTTCTTTGAAATACACGAATACACAGCTAGCAGCACTGCTGTATATATATTTATCAAGTTAATGGTTTTATTTATTCATTTTGTTATATTGAAGGATTATATTGAATTTAAAAAAGAATACCAAACACATAGCTGTAAATACAATTTTATTTAAAATACACATGAATATATAGCTAGCAAACACAGCTATACTGTTTCATATTTATCAAGTTAATGGCTTGTATTTATTTATTTTTAATATACAGTTGGTTATATTGAAAAATCATATTGAATTTAAAATAAAAAATACCAAACACATACCTGTAAATACGATTTTATTTGAAATACACATGCATACAAAGCTGGCAAACACAGCTGTTCTGTATTCGTATTTATCAAGTTAATGCCTTTATTTATTTTTTTCATATACAGTTGGTTACATTGAAAAATTATATTGAATTTAAAAAGAAAAATACCAAACTTATAGATGTGAATACAATTTTATTTAAAATAGTTTGTTGAGTGTAGTGTAAGAATACGATGTCATGCGGCATTGGGAGAGGGAGAAGAAGCACATCTCAGTTTATTGCTGCCCGCCATATTGTGTCTAGTGCTTTAGTCTGCTCTCTTGTTGCGTTCGCTTGTTACTGACTTTACTATGCCTCCCAAGCATGTTAGTGATAGCTCTGATAGCAGTGCCACTAAGAAAAGCCATCACTATGGAAATTAAAATTGAAATGGCAAACTATGCAGAAAAGGGAGAATCTTCTACAAATATTGGCCACAATCTTGAATTAACCCGTATGAATGTGGCCACGATCATCAAAGACAAAGATCGCATCCGTGACCAAGTCTCTCCCGCAAGCACACCACATGAATACAGTAAAAGTAAGCAATACCTACAGTTTTGTTGAAGTGTAATATTTTTATGTTTATAAGTGTGTTTTATTATCTTACAATGAGAACTCATTTTGTTGTAGTTAATATTTTTATGATGATTATAAGTGTGTTTTATTATCTTACAATGAGAACTTTTTTTTTTGTAATATTTTTATAAGTATTTTATTATCTTACAATGAGACCTTATTTTGTTGCAGAGCTTATTTTGTTTTTAAGTGTAGTTTTATTATCTTACAATGAGAACTTATAGTGCAGTATTTTTATTTTAGATTATGTAGTGTCCTGTATGTTCTTTTGCCTCTCCAGACTCACCTGCCCCTGTCTCCTCAGCAGCTGTCTCCCCAGCTTCCTCCTGTTAATCTTAAAGATTTGCAGTACTAATAAGATTAGTTTTAGTACTTTTCTATGATAAATTAAGAACTTAGATTATTTTCCTATGCTTTAGATGATTTATTTTTAACATAGGCTGTGGGACCTAGGTACGAATTTATGTGACTTCTGACTTACGTCGAAATCCGCTTTAAGTCAGCTGCCAGGAACGGAACCCTGATGTTAAACGAAAACCCCGTGTATACACATATATATAGACACTCAGTGTGCTTCTTACGCATTTTTAAAATCCGAGAAATTGGAATAATGCCCCCAAAAAATAATGGTAAAAAAATACGAAATACACGAATAACGCCCATGCAAAAAAATTCGAAAAAAAAATTTCATTTTAGTAAATAATCAACCGAGTCGGAGGCACTTTTCTGCCACGCTGCCATGTGCTACAGTGTCTCTTTACCCAGCATACTGCGTGGATATATCGCTTGTTCTAACCGTGTTTGTGTTAAGGTATGTATATCGTCAGGGAAAAAGCGTGCGAGAGGGCATCAGCTGATACGGAGGCGGCAAAACGTTTGCAGATAGAGGTTCGTTCTCCCGCATCCTCCTCCTCTTCTACCGCTTATTGCTATTGGATGTTATGGAGAGAATGGAAAAAAAGCATTAAGAGCAAACAGCACACAAACTTGCCATATAATATCGTCAGGGAAATAACGAGTGCGAGAGTACATCAGCTGATACGGAGGCGGCAAACCGTTTGCAGATAGAGGTTCGTTCTCCCGCATCCTCCTCCTCTTCTACCGCTTAATGCGATCGGATATTATGGAAAGAATGGAAATAATGATAAGTACAGTACGTGGATAAGTATTAAGAACAATCAGCAAACAAACTTGCCATATAAAATCATCACGGAAATAGCGTGTGAGAGTGCATCAACTGATACGGAGGCAGCAAAACGTTTGCAGATAGAAGTTCATTCTCCCGCATCCTTCTCCTCGTCTACCACTTAATGCGATCGGATATTATGGAGAGAATTTAAAAAAAGCATTAAGAACAAACAGCAAACAAACTTGCCATATAATATCGTCAGGAATATAGCGTGCGAATGTGCATCAGCTGATAACGAGGCGAAAAACGTTTGCAGATAGAGGTTCGATCTCCCGCATCCTCCTCCTCTTCTACCACTTAATGCAATTGGATATTATGGAGAGAATGGAAAAAAATCATTAAGAACAAACAGCAACAAACTTGCCATATAATATCGTAAGGAAAAAAGCGTTTGAGAGCAAAGACGTTTGCAGATAGAGGTTCGTTCTCTCGCATCCTCCTCCTCTTCTACCGCTTAAGTTACGTGCTCACCGCCACCATGCATGTCCCAGTGTATGCCTGTTGCCCACCGCATAATAGAGTGCATTAATTTGTTTACTGTACAGTAAATCTGTATATCTTTTATACTCAACACTATTTGCATGTTAATATAATAAACTACAGGTCTTTCTGCTTTGTTATGTACTTATAAAATATATTTTACTTATCTTATATCTTTGGCATAGTGTGTCTATGTATGATTGTGAAACGTATCTATGCCAGTTATCATTGTTTCTTATGGAAAATGACTCATTACATTACGCAATTATTCACATTACCCGTCACTTCTGAGAACCTATCTTCGCGTTTTTACAAGAAGTAGGCATATATATATATATATATATATATATATATATATATATATATATATATATATATATATATATATATATATATATATATATATATATATATATATACCTAGTTCTTGTAGTAATGCAAAGATAGGTTCTCAGAAGTGCCACATATTGTAATAATCTCGTAATGTAACGAGTCATTTTCCATAAGAAACAGTGATAATGGGCATAGATACGTTTCACAACATTACATAGACACGCTATACCAAAGATACAAGATAAGTACAACATATTTTATAAGTACATAACAAAGCAGAAAGACCTGTAGTTATTTATATTAACATGCAAATAGTGTAGAGTATAAGAGATATACAGATATACTGTACAGTAAACAAATTTATGCACTCTATTATGCGGTTGGCTACAGGCATACGCTGGGACGTGCATGGTGGCGGTGAGCACGAGGATGCGGGAGAATGAACCTCAATCGGCAAACGTTTTTGCTCTAGCACGCTTTTTCCCTAACGATATTATATCGCAAGTTTGTTTGCTGTTTGTTCTTAATGCTTTTTTCCATTCCCTTCATAATATCTGATCGCATTAAGCGGTAGAAGAGGATGAGGATGTGGGAGAACGAACCTCTTTCTGCAAACGTTTTGCTGCCTCCATATTAGCTGATGCACCCTCGCACGCTATTTCCCTGACGATAATATATTGCAAGTTTGTTTGCTGTTTGTTCTTAATGCTTTTTTAAAATTCTCTTCATAATATCCGATCGCATTAAGCGGTAGAAGAAGAGGAGGATGTGGGAGAACGAACCTCTATCTGCAAATGTTTTGCCGCCTCCGTATCAGCTGATGCACCCTCGCACACTATTTCCCTGACGATGTTATATCGCAAGTTTGTTTGCTGTTTGTTCTGAATGATTTTTTCCATTCTCTTCATAATATCCAATGGCATTAAGCGGTAGAAGAGGAGGAGCATGGCAGGAAAGTTCCTCTAAGGCAGTCAATTATTAACTAAAATAAAAAAAAAAATTCCAAATTTTTTTGCATGGGTGTTATTTGTGTATTTTGTATTTTTTTTACTATTATATTTTAGGGGCGTTACTCCAATTTCGTGGATTATAAACACACGTAAAATGCAAACTAGGTGTGTATATATATATATATATATATATATATATATATATATATATATATATATATATATATATATATATATATATATATATATATATATATATATATATATATATATATATATACAGTGATCCCCCGCTGTATCGCGTTTCTTGGTTCGCGTTTTCACTGTATCGCGGATTTATTTGGGGGAAAAAAAATATATAAATAATTTTTTTGGGGGAAAAAAAATATATAAATAATTTTTTTTCTTAAAGATCATTGTGACACCAGGATGGGCCAAAAAATGATAAAATAAAACCGACTTTATCAGGTTGTATAAAGAAACAAAGATGGAGAGTGTAATGACCTGTCAGATGTGAAGGGATTATATAAGATGTGCAATGAATATCCAGCTCGCTGCTGCATTACTTTCATGATGTCTATTCCAATAATTCTGCTTAGATCTAATTATTATTATTATTATTATTATTATTATTATTATTATTATTATTATCATTGGCAACAATAATTTTCCTTTGATGATAATTGTGGAGATTATTATCATCATCATCATTATTATTATTATTATTATTAAGGGCTCATCATTGTTTGTACATCTGTTGGTTTATTTACTTTTAATAACTGTGTAAAGTGCCCCTCCCTAGTTGGCTGGGACAAAGAGAGTGTGAGGGGTTGGGTAGAATAGAATGTTGCAGAGAGAAAGAGAGAGAGAGAGAGAGAGAGAGAGAGAGAGAGAGAGAGAGAGAGAGAGAGAGAGAGAGAGAGAGAGAGAGAGAGAGAGAGAGAGAGAATCTTTAAGTAACTCTTGTTCATTCAGCCAAAACTACATTATTTATAGTAAATATAATGGTTTTAATAATAATAATAATAATAATAATAATAATAATAATAATAATCATCTCCCCAATCATCATCAAAGGAAAATTATTGTTGCCAATAATAATAATAATAATAATAATAATAATAATAATAATAATAATAATAATAAGATCTAAGGAGAATTTTTAGAATAGACATCATGAAAGTAATGCAGAGGTATAGTAAACCCAGCAGAGAGCTGGATATTCATTGCACATATTTTATAATCCCTTCACATCTGACAGGTCATTACACTCTCCATCTCTGTTTCTTTTTACAGCCTGATAAAGGCCGTTTTATATTATAATTTTTGGCTTGTCCTGGTGTCAAAAAAAAAAAAAAAAAAAAAATTAAGGTGTACCTACTTCGTGGTTTTCCTGTCTCGCGCTTGGTCCCGAAACCGAACTACCACGATAAGGGGGGGATTACTGTATGTATATATATATATATATATATATATATATATATATATATATATATATATATATATATATATATTATATATATTATATATATATATATATACAGTGATCCTTCGCTGTATCGCATTTCTTTGCTCGCAATTTTACTGTACCGCGATTTTTTTTGGCAATTTTTTTCTTTTGGGTATATGCAAAAATATTAAAATATTAAAAAAATAAATATTTTCAGTATTTCCATTTTTTTATTGAAAAAAACAGATTTTATTATCTAATTGATAAAAAAATATTTATTTCCCAGCCTACGAATAATAAAACAGTAAAAAATAGTAAAAAACATAAATTTAGATATACAGTGTTCCTTTCATTATTGCGAAGGTTCGGTTCCGGGACCCGGCGCGAGACAGGAAAATCGCGGAGTAGGATCAGCCTATATGTACATAGATATTTTAATTTATTTTTATGTTTACACCGTATAAACTGTATAAACCCTCCCTGTACTGTTAACAAACCACCCTTTACTTCATAAATAACAGCATGCAAGAGTAAATTTATATGACATACTCATGTACATAGGTATTTTACAATTATTTTTACGATTACTGTATAAACCCTCCCTGCACTGTTAAAAAACCACCCTTTACTTTATAAATAACAGCATGCAACATAAATTTATATGTACGTGATAGGTAAACTTACCTTATCTGTTATGGTTAACATTTTCCTTTGCCGCTCAGGCTCACTACAAGAAGCCTTAGAAGATGAAGGATGCTTGGGAGGCATTGCAAAGGTTAAAATATGCGAGTAAAAAAATCACAAGCAAAACATATTAATAAGCACAACGTGAACGGCGCACACGTGAGTTAAACTGAACGAGCCTTTGTCCGAAATGCTGATAGCGGTATCGTATTTTACATGTTGCAGTACTGTTAGTATTTATGTTTTTTACTATTTTTTACTGTTTTATTATTCTTAGGCTAAGAAATACGTTTTTTTATCAATAAAATCATGAAACTACTGGAAATTTTAATATATATGCTAGCTCACGTAGGTGCAACCCCAATACATTGTAGGCTATCGGACACTATCTCACGTAGGTACGAGCCTTTGTCCGAAACACTGATACCGGTATCGTATTTTACATGTTGCAATACTGTTAGCATTTATGTTTTTTACTATTTTTTACTGTTTTATTATTCTTAGGCTAAGAAATATGTTTTTTTATCAATAATATCATGAAACTACTGGAAATATAAATATATATGCTAGCTCACGTAGCTGCGACCCCAATACATTGTACGCTATCGGACACTATTTCGCATGATGCAATGCTGTGAGTTATACTGTACTGTACGTATATCAAAATTTATGGTTTTTACTATTTTTTACTGTTTTATTGTTCGTAGGCTGGGAAATAAATTTTATTTATCAATTACATAATGAAATGTTTTTTTTTTTTTAAATGAAAATACTGAAAATTTATTTTTTCATATTTTAACATTTTTGTGTATACCCCCCCCCAAAAAAATTGCCAAAAAAAAATCGTGGCACAGTGAAAACACGAGCCAAGAAACGCGATCCAGCGAAGGATCACTGTACAGTATAACTCGCAGTATTGCATCATGTGAAATAGTGTCCGATAGCGTACAATGTATTGGGGTCGCAGCTACGTGAGCTAGCATATATATTTATATTTCCAGTAGTTTCATGATTTTATTGATAAAAATCGTATTTCTTAGCCTAAGAATAATAAAACAGTAAAAAATAGTAAAAAACATAAATACTAACAGTATTGCAATATGTAAAATACGATACCAGTATCAGCGTTTCGGAAAACGAAAAGGGTCGAACCTATGTAAGATAGTATATATTGAAATTTTCATTATTTTATTGATAAAACAAGTATTTCCTAGCTAAGAGTAATAAAACAGTAAAAAATAGTAAAAAACATAAATTTAGATATATATAACTCACAGTATTAAATAGTAAAAAACATAAATTTAGATATATAACTCACAGTATTGCATCATGTGAAATAGTGTCCGATAGCTTACAATGTATTGGGGTCACACCTACGTGAGCTAGCATATATATTAAAATTTCCAGTAGTTTCATGATTTTATTGATAAAATAACGTAGTTCTTAGCCTAAGAATAATAAAACAGTAAAAAATAGTAAAAAACATAAATACTAACAGTATTGCAACCTGTAAAATATGATACCGCTATCAGCGTTTCGGACAAAGGCTTGCACCATCTTCCATTGTCTCGCCTCACTCGTTCAGTCTAACTCACGTGTGCGCCGTTCACGTTGTGCTTATTAATATGTTTTGCTTGTGATTCTTTTACTCGCATATTTTAACCTTTGCAATGCCTCCCAAGCATCCTTCATCTTCTAAGGCTTCTTGTAGTGAGCCTAAGCAGCAAAGGAAAATGTTAACCATAAAGATAAGGTGAAATTCTTAGATATGTTGAAAGAAGGAAAAAGGTTTACGGATGTCGGCCGCTATTTTGGCGTCAATGAATAACAGCTGTAAAGCTGTTATTGGCTGCGGAATAATTTCCTCTGGCGTCTGCAAACTCATTACCACCTCATTCACGGTAAGTTTACCTATCACGTACATATAAATTTACGTTGCATGCTGTTATTTGAAAAGTAAAGGGTGGTTTTTTAACAGTGCAGGGAGGGTTTATACAGTAAACGTAAAAATAATTGTAAAATACCTATGTACATGAATATGTCATATAAATTTACGCTTGCATACTGTTATTTACGAAGTAAAGGGTGGTTTGTTAACAGTACAGGGAGGGTTTATACAGTTTATACAGTGTAAACGTAAAAATAAATTAAAATATCTATGTGCCTATAGGCTGATCCTACTCCGCGATTTTCCTGTCTTGCGCCGGGTCCCGGAACCGAACCTTTGCAATAATTGAAGGAACACTATATATATATATATATATATATATATATATATATATATATATATATATATATATATATATATATATATATATATATATATATATATATACACACACAGTAATCCCCCCATTATTGCGGTAGGTTGGTTCCGGGACCCGGCGCGAGACTGGAAAACCGCGAAGTAGGACCAGCCTATATGTACATAGATATTTTAATTTATTTTTACGTTTACACTGTATAAACCCTCCCTGTACTGTTAACAAACCACCCTTTACTTCATAAATAACAGCATGCTGCGTAAATTTATATGAAAGTGATAGATAAAATTACGGTGAATGAAGTGGTAATTACATAAAATACTCATGTACATAGGTATTTTACAATATTAATTTGCCCAAAAAAAACCCGCAATACAGTGAAAAACGCGAACCAAGAAATGTGATACAGCGTGGAATCACTATATATATATATATATATATATATATATATATATATATATATATATATATATATATATATATATATATATATATATATATATATATATATATATATATATATATATATATATATATATATATATATATATATATATATATATATATATATATATATATATATATATATATATATATATATATATATATATAAAGACCTTTACTGCACTTATATTGAATAGTATTCAATGTCTGCTGTATCCACGATACATATATTAAATAATACCTAAATTGCTATAACTTTATTGAATACAATTTGATTTAATGCAAAAACAGTTTTGTGGTTGTCATAAAGTGTATCTTTAAGGAAAATGTGAATTTTATTTTTTCAATATTTTTTGACTGCATTTGTTCAGTATTTTGAGAGAGGCTGGAAAGAGAGAGTAAAATGAACATAGACTTACACTAGAGTGAATTCATTTCCTTGTTCCAGCAGTTATTTGAGAGGGTTCTCTCTTCTCTGGCAGTACAGTTGGTAGCATCTTGGCATATTACAATGTAACCAAGCTTCCTGTCCTGGTCATGGGCAAAAATATTTCATATGTATGTGTGTAAGTATTTTCCTAATTGCATTTACCTACTTGTGCTCAAAGAAAAGAGCCATATACTCATAACACCATATCTTCTTATTGGTTTCATTTTTTACACTCGGACACTCATCTGTCCACAAAACTATGGATGCATTTAGGATATACTGTTTCCTCGCTTGGCCAGTTCCAATTATCAATTGTTCTTATTCTAAAAATGTACTGGCATACATCATGCAAAGCAGTTATCTTGCAAAGCTTCATACTACCACCTCGAGTTTTAGTGTCATCCATATCAGAATGTCGTTCCTTATCTACTCTGCCAAACCATGAAGGAATTTAAAAGCTGTTACCATAACCCTCCTCATCTTTATAGCTTTGAGTCATGGTAACTCTAACTCCCTCATTCTTTTCTCATAGTGGAGACAATGTATCTCTTTTACTAGCTTCTCATCATGTCTTTCAACTTTCTCAAACTTATTTACATTCTTCTTCAAGTGTGGAGTCCAGAGGGGTACTGCATATTCAAATTTTGGCCTCACATACGTCACTTACATAGCTCTGAACATTTTTTGTCTATATGGCTGAAGTCCACCCTTATGTTTGCTAAGAGAGCATATGCTTCCTTTACTCTTACCATATTTATGCATTTTGGGAGACAAATGCACCATTATATTTTCTTCTAAACATCTTTCATTCTCAGATTCTTGAAATTCTGCTCCTACAATTGAATACCCTGACTTGGTACTTCTTGCATTCTTGCCCAATATCACTGCTTAACATTTTGAAGTAATGAGTTTCTTTAGCCACATGTCTGACTATGCAGACTGTTTAGGAATTCCTTAAGATGCATTATTTGTGTCTCACACTTTTTACAATCTTTGTATCATCTGCAAACATATTTAAAAATACATGTATAGGCCCGGGCAGGTCATTTACATTTATAAAAAAATAAAAGTAACCCTAAAATTAATTCCTGTTGAACTCCACTGCTAATGTTTTCCCGGGCAGACACTGCTTGTCTTACTTTGACCCTCCCTGTTCCCTTCTTTCAAAAAAATTTGATCCAGTCCAATACATTTTCACATACTCTTGCCATTACTTGCGTCTTTTCAGTATATCTCTCAAGTGGGACTGTATCACATACCTTCTGAAATTCTAAGAATATGTAATATGCCCAGCCCTATCCCTCTTGAAAGCTGAGGCTTACTTCATAATAAAATTTTAGTAAGTTTGTTAGCATAGACCTGCCTTCTGTGGAGACTTGTACAAAAAGTTAAAGGACTCCAAGTGGAGAGAAATTTGCTTTTTCGGTAATGTCTCCATAAATATGCAAACTGTGCTTGTCAGTGAAAGAGGTCTGTAGTTTGAAATTGTGTGTCACCTTCCCTGCTTGAAGATAAGTACCATGCTCACCTGTTTTCAACATCTTGGAGTCTTCCTAGATTCCAGCAACTTCTCATATATGATGCATAGTGCTACTGATGATTGTTCAGCACATTTCATAAGCAATTAGGGGATATATCGTTATATCCCATAGCCCTCTGCACATCTAAATCCATCAACACTTGGCATACCTCTGTGGTTGAATGGATTATGTTCTGTAATACTGGCCCATGAACTCTCATCTCTGAAATGTGAAGAGTTGGAGTATTTTCTACAGCAAATACCTACTGAATCTCCTTGTTCAATTGTTTGCAGATCTCTTCATCTGTTTCATTAAAGCTTCTGTCTGCCCTCTTCATTTTTAAAACTTGTTCTTTAACCTATAATTTCCCTCTTATATAGCATTGGAAGATTATGGGACTTTCTTTGGCTTGTTTTGGTAATACCCCTGTATCTCTTTCATAAACCCCCTCTGCCTCTCTTCTTTTACTTCTAAGTGCTCATATCTCACTTGTTTGTAATTTTTCTAGGCAGTTATACTTTTTGTCCTCCTATACCTATTCTATCATTTGTCTCTCCAATCTTCCATTCATTATTGAACCATTTTACTTTGGCATTGATAATTCCTTACATAGTAGAAGGTGCATATTTTCCATAAAAGATTTTGTACATCTGAACAGCTAAGTTGTCAAATATGGTTCCCTAATCAGTACCTGTAAAATTATCGTTAATTTTTTTGTAATCTCTTGGGTACTTCTTCATTATCTCCTCGGATCCCCAACTCTCAGGCAGAGCATGTTTGAGAATGTACTTCGTCAACATCACACAGTGGTCACTTTTTCAATCATAGGTTCATACTCAATTTTACCAATATCCAAAATCTTTTCTGAGAATACTATATCGAGCAGTGATGGCTCATCTCCTCCCCTGGGCCTTGTTGGTTATAGAACATATTGGTGCTGGATATTTCATTTTGCACAATCTACGACTCTTGCCCCCAAAAAAATTTCTTCCTAGGGGTCAAGACTATTTCTTTGATTAAAATTCCCTATTATTAGTACCCTACACTTTTTCTCATGTGCGATGTTTACAACCTAGTTTATAAGTTCTATTGCACCTATATTACCCTCCCTAATAATCTCTAGTTTTTGCCAATTCAGTGATGAATCATAATCAACAGCTATTATAATGCTCTACAAACCAATATTTTACACGATAGGCTCTAACCTCCTTCAACTCTCCTCCTATAGCAATATTTAATTCTTCAACCTAAAAACTTTCAATATATCTAATTGTGCTTTTGGGAGAGAGCCCTATGCTTGTAACTGTATTTACCTAATTGTGTGTGTGTATGTGTAAAATAAGAGAACTATACTAACTTTATTTATTTGAACTTGCCTAGTAGGTATGATACTCCTATTGCTGTTAGTAATTATAAGCAAGCAAGCACTGCTGAAGACTCATGACTGTAATAATGAATATTAGATTTTCTAACAATATTTTATTACTATTTCAATAAGATTCCAGATAGCCTAAAAAGAAGTCTGAAATGTTCTGGTAGTTCCCATGATCATGACCAGCTTAAGCATAATGCCAATATGTCAGAGTTCATCATATTTAATTTTGTGACTGAATTATTTGTTGTGGTAATTAATAGTAGCTAGCAAAAACATAGCCATTTGCTGTACAAATCTAAAATTAATCCAGGAAATTATAAATTTATTGATTATTATTATTATTATTATAAAAATTATCATCTCTCCCTCTGAAAAGATGTGGTGTGGCTGAGCAGGATATATTGGAGTTCTTTTACATTGGTCCAAAATTAGGGCATATCTTACTATATGAAAAAAATATATATTAGTGCAATATTCTCAGAATGATAAAGCCGAATAAGAAGAGTAAACGCCCTTCAATCTTCTATGCTTAAAAACTACAATGTCACTCCTTCTAAGAAATGCTATTTTGCCTTTTCAGGATGAAATGAAACTTTTGGTATTGCTTGACCAACTCCTGAATTGAATTTATTTTATGTATGCAGAATCACCAACACAGTTTTGTTATTTCTCTCCTTATGCTCTAAAGTTTAGTTGGTTCGCTTTTAATGCTTGTTCTAGATATCAGTAATGATTGACATATTTACTCTGGAAGGGACATGAATAACTGTATACTGCATTTGATGCTTTACATAATGACAAACACTGTTATGAATATCTGAAGACAATATCAATTCCGGAAAACTTTTTGTAAAAATAAATTATGGAGGTTGACGTGTTAGTACATTTCACTAAGTTATTCACCAGCATTAGTTCTCTTAAGTTTCATTTCTTACTCATAATGGTTTTCATATGTTGATTTGATTTTTTTTTGGTAGAAACTTTACATGGAATCCTGTCTGAAAGCTGAACAATGTAAAGGTTCATTGTGAGGTTTTAGTGGCTATGAGGGAGATTTGATAGGATATGTGAGCACAAGGATGGTTATAATGTCATGTCTCGTTTTTTGTGGTATTTTATTAAAATAAAATAGATCTTTTGCTAGACTGCATGTTCCGTCTTTTGTATCTAATAGTTCTTAACAGATATGTAAGTTGATAAAAAAAAATAATTTGATATGAAATTAACGATCTGTGGAAAAATATAAGATTATGGGCATATTACCTCATGGTCAGTATGTAAATATTTATTAATGAGTTACTCCCCAGTTCTAAAATGGCACTTGAGTCATATATCTTTGCAGATGAGAGCTGTATATTCTTAGAGGATTTACTATGGTGTTGCCTTTTTATGGGAATGTTGAATAAAACAGTGTGGAACTTTTGTTTGTATTTATATTATGACATATGATAATGTTTGGTATATATAGTATCATATATATCCTTAAATATAACTAATTATAAAAAAAAATGTATTTGTCATTCTCTCTCTTTAGCTATTTATTGGTATATGAGCAGTACTAAAATGGAATATTCACCTTTCTGGTTCTTCACAGTAACACTCACTTATGATGCTACCTTGAACTGCTGCACTCCTAGAGTGAAACATAAAATGAGCAGATCTCAGCAAAAAATATCCTTTGACGATTTCTTGAAGTAAATATCCATTACTCTGTTGTACTCATTTAGGTTTCACAAATACTTTAGCAGTAACTTTCTATCTTCTACTCTCTCCCTAACAGTGTTGAGTCATCTGTTATATGCCTTAAACTATGTAACTTAATTTAAGTCTAGTCTGTATGATTTCTTTAAGCACTACAGTATACTCTCTGCAGATACTCACGAGCAACAGTGGGAGGGGTGTTTACCCTTAAGCTATAAAGATGTGAAAAACCTTACACTGAACTATTTTCAAAGCTACGCGGGTAATTTTGTGGTTCCTTTTATGTAACTTGAGTAACAAAAATGTACGGGAATCTTTTATTTGTATTTAAGAGTATGGCTGTAGGTTGTTTTGTACTGAAGTTGCCATCTGTGGTATTTAGTTGCACAGTTGTGTGTATGTGGTGTGAAGTCTTATCTTTCTTCATAATTGGGTGATTGCACTGTATTTGATGTCAATCCATTTTCAAATTCTGGACTAGAAAATCAGTAATCATTACCAGTTAACTGTCAGGTATATACTTTAGATTTGGTGTATACTGTACTTTAGATTGCCCTGTAATTACAGTATAAAATAAAGTTTATAAACTCAATTATTGTACTGTATTTTAGGTATTATATCAAGTACATGGATTACATATGAAAATATTAACATATATAACTGGAAACATATTGCAAGCAACAAATTTGTTTACAAATTGTTTGTGAATGTACAAATATCCCATTTCTAATAATCTTTCAATGAATTGACTACTTCTTAATATGTCACATCTTAAGTTTTCACAACTACCATATTGTTTGTATAAGTGTAATCTTTTTTTTACTCTCCTTCACTTTTTAGTATCTTTGAAAATGTTTGAATACCACAAGCTAGTTTTGGTTTGTTGTAATATCTCTCTCTTCACCATCTTCCCTGAAATAATCAGGAAATTATAAATACTATCATAGAGCAGCATTTATAAGTGGATTTTGTAATAAATATTTGTTCTAGGTTATAGTTCACTTGTCCAAGTAATATACTCCCTGTTAGTTAGCACTAGTATTGCTGGGTTTTAGTTTAAAGGTTACATATCCAATGGTTATTCTAATCTGTGTATGCAATAAAAATGTACAGATTTTACTGTAATTGAAAAAAATTTAAGATACGTGTTTTTATTTTATAATTATACTATGCTGTTAGAAGGGTTCATAATGAACAGAAATAAAGCTGCATCTCTACTGAAAGTCTTTCGTTCTTCACAAAGCAAATGTTAGTTTCATTAAGTGCAATAAATGATCAGTGTCATGAATAGTCCACACATGTGGCAGTCAGGCATTAAAACTGGTGCAATTAGTAGCTCTTGAAATTTGTGCTTACAATGACAGACTAGTGTATGCAAGAACAAACAGGGGGTCCCTGTTTAATGTCAGGGTTCCGTTCCTGACAGATGACTTAACCCGGATATTGACGTAAGTCGGAACACACCTAAATTCGAACCTAGGTCCCCCACAAATGTTAAAAATAAATACTCTAAAACATAGAAATATAATGTAAGTTCTTAATCTAAGACATAAAATAGTAGAACTAAACTTAACAATATTGCTCATCTAGGTCCCCCACCATTGTTAAAAATGTATACTCCAACACATAGGAAAATAATTTAAGTTCTTAATCTAAGACATAGAAATAGTAAAACTAAACTTAACAGTACAGTAATCCCTCGCTATATCGCGGATTCAGTGCATCGCGGGTTTTTATGGCCTGCATATGTATTTTATATTGCAGATTTTCTGGGTATATCGCGGGTTTCCACAATATGTGGAAATATTAAAATTTCCAGTATTTTCATATTATTTTATTGATAAAAATGTATTTCTTAGCCTAAGAATAATAAAACTAAAAAATAGTTAAAAACATAAATTTACACATGTAACTCACAGTATTGCACCATATAAAATACGATACCAGTACGGTATGTGCTGAGTAGATATCTGCGTCTTGGAAAACACAAAGGGTCGCACCTACGTGAGATAGTACACGGGATGATATTGGCTGATGGGTTGGAGACGACTAATCACAGAATTGTGTTCTGTATCCTGGGGTCTGATTGGCTTTTTGATTGAAGCTTGATTCTTCCAGCATCTTCCCTTGTCTCGCCTCACCCATTCAGTTATTACGTGTGCACCTTTCGCGCTGCAATCGGCTGTGCAGTATGTAAACGTCATCATCACCCTCACCGTCATCATTACTGTACCCTTTTCTGCTCTCACATGTTAGTCTCGTAAAGTTACTGTATTATCATTATTGTTATTATAAATATAATGTGTTATTGGTATTATTTTTGTACTGTACGTATAGGTTATTCACGGTAAACTTACCTATCAAGCTTATATAGCTTTACGCTTGCGAGCTGTTATTTATGGTAAACTTACCTGTCACACTCATATAATTTTATGCTTGTGCACTGTTATTAATAAAGTAAAGGGTGAGTTGTTAGCACTGCAGGGAGAGTTTATAAAGGTAAAAATAAATGTAAAATATGGTGCTGCTACTTCGCAGATTTTCTCCTATTGCGAGTGGTCCCGGAACATAACACCTGCAATACAGGAGGGATTACTGTATTGCTTACCTTTACCTGTGTAATCTAGAATGCAAAAATAGTAACATTACACTACAGCACAGTACAGTATATAGTACAATATTGTTTACCTTTACTCCCGTGGTCGGCTTGCACACTGGAAGGGGTGTTGGGAGGAAAAGACAGGGTTATAAGGAGGAGGAAATTGGAGAGGCAGGTGCTGAGGAGACTGGGGCAGGTGAGTCTGGAAAGGCAAAAGAACATACAGCAGATGATGAAGATACTGGGGCTGGTGAGTCTATAGAGTTAGAGGCACCTAATGTAAAGGGCATAGGATCTGTTGGTGCTGGCTTTACCTTCACGAAGATTTGGACGAGGCGAGTCTGGAGGGATGCCCTTATCTTCTTCCAAATTTCCTTGTAACACCACAGGGCATCATTGATCACTCTCTCGACTTTAGTGTACCTGGCAATGTTGGGGTCCTGAGCCTCAAGCTTTGCCAATGCTTCCTCTATCAGGGCAAATGTTTCTTCCAAGTCCCTGGTTGTGAAAGGGCATTGGGCTTGGCATTTCTTCATCCTCTTCAACCATCTGCTTCTCCAATTGATGAGGTCCTCGGCAGATAACTTCTCGCCATGAAATTCTAAAAGCTCTTTTATATCATCAGCCTCCATGGGAGCCTCAACTGTCTCCTCAATGCCTCAGAAGTCATCCATAAAATAGAGGCACACTTTCTTCCATGCCCCATTCAAGTTTGTCTGCTTCACTTCCTCCCTAGAATCAGGAATATTCTTCACAGTCTGAGGAATATTTTACGATTCCCAGAAGTCATTGAGAGTCAAGTTCTTGTCCTTTTCAGTTGCCTTGAGAGCCATAACGATTGTCCTCCGGAGGTAGTATTCCTTGTAAGAGGCAATGACCCCCAGATCCATTGGCTGCAGCAATGCAGTGGTATTAGGTGGAAGGTAAACCACCTTGATATTAGGATAAAAGTCACCCAAATGGGAAGGGTGACCAGGGGCATTGTCCAGAAATAGAAACACCTTAAAGGGCAGACCCTTGGAAGCACAGTACCTCTGCACTAAAGGCAAAAAATGATTGGTGAACCAGTCCTCAAATATCTGAAGGGTTATCCAAGGCTTCTTGTTCGACTTCCAGATGACTGGCAATTGACCCTACCAAACGCCTTAGAGTGCCCTTGGCTCTACTGCTAAGTAAACCAACGAGAGCTTCAGCTTACAATCTCAAGCAGCCTTAGCTCCCAAAGGCAAAATCAATCTTTCCTTGGTGACTTTATGGCCTGCTGCTGTCTTCTCCTTACTAGGGATGTGCTTCCAGAACAAGCCAGACTAATCCATGTTCACCAGAACAAGCCAGACTAATCCATGTTCAATACCTGTTTGGCACAGTAACCCCCCTCCCTAATTATTTCTGCTAACACACTGGGGAACCCTCTTCCTGCTTCCTCATCACCACTAGCAGCTTCACCTTGCACCCTTACATTATGCAAATTAGCACAAGCCTTAGAACGATTAAACCAACCCCTACTAGCCACAAACTCTTCACTTTCACTCCCTTCCCCCTTTTCTCTTTACAAGGCTTCAAACAATATTTTATCCTTTTCCTATGTTATCATGAAGCCTACTTGGTATGCCATTAATTCTGGTCATCAAGCCAAAGAACTGGCAATCTCTCCATCTTGATCATAAGGTGACTATGCTGCTTAGTAATCACAGTGGACATCATAGGAGAACCTTTCACATGGTCACGGATGCGATCTTTGTCTTTGATGATCGTTGCCACGGTCATACAGGCCAGTCTGAGTGTGCGGCCAATATTCGTTATAGTTTCTCCCTTTTCCATTTAGTGTACTATTATAACTTTAATTTCCATGGTGATGGCTTTTCTTTTCTTCATAGCACTGCTATCAGAACTATCACCACTACACTTGGGAGACATAGTAATGTCAGTAACAAGTGAACTTAAGCGTGAACACAAGTGAAAAGACCGAGAGTGCTGATGAACACGAGGCACAATATGGCGGGCGAGAGTAAACTGATCAGTGGTTCATCTTCCTCTTCTAATGGTGCAATACAGTGTATTCTTTCGCAACACTCGACAAACTATTTTGTATAAAATTGTATTTATGGCAATGTGTTCGGTATTTTTTTAAATTCAATATAATCAAATACAGTCGCCTCACTTTTTACGCGTGTTTATACTACGTGAAATTGGAATAGCATGTCGTGAAAATAATAGTAAAATAATACGAAATGCACGAGCTACGCGCGCGCACGAGAAATATTGAAAAAAATGGTTCAGTTTAGTAACTAAGCGACCGTCTCTGAGGCAGTTTCCCACCATGCTGCCATGTGCTTCAGTCTCTTCACCCTGTATTAACCCCAACAACAACCAGGGTTTGCTCTCCCCCTTGACTTCCTCCTCCTCTTCTCCTCCCTCTCCTACCGCTTAAGTCACCCCCTCACCGCCACCTCCTCATTTTCCTATCGCTTATGACATCATTGTGTACGTTTGCGGATAGGGGTTTGTTCTCAGGGTGCGTTAATTTTTTTGTTGCTGTACAGTATTTATTTGTAAATCTGTTTATCTTTTACTGTACACTTTTTGTATATAAATATAAATAGCTGCAGGTCTTTCAGCTTTGTTATGCAGTGATCCTTCGTTTATTGCGAAGGTTCGGTTCCGGGACCTGGCGGATAGAGGAATTTTCGCGAAGTAGGATCACCCTATATGTACATAGATATTTTAATTTATTTTTATGTTTACACTGTATAAACTGTATAAACCCTCCCTGTACTGTTAACAAACCACCCTTTACTTCATAAATAACAGCATGCAAGCGTAAATTTATATGAAAGTGATAGATAAACTTACTGTGAATGAGGTGGTAATGACATGACATACTCATGTACATAGGTATTTTACAATTATTTTTACGTTTACTGTATAAACCCTCCCTGCATTGTTAAAAAACCACCCTTTACTTTATAAATAACAGCATGCAATGTAAATTTATATGTACGTGATAGGTAAACTTACTGTGAATGAGGTGGTAATGACGTTTGTAGACGCCAGAGGAAATTATTCCGCAGCCGATAACAGCTTTACAGCTGTTATTCATTGAGGCCAAAATAGCGGCCGACATCCGTAAACCTTTTTCCTTCTTGCAGCATATCTAAGAGTTTCACCTTATCTGTTATGGTTAACATCTTCCTTTGTCGCTTAGGTTCACTACCAGAAACCTTAGAAGACGAAGGATGCTTGGGAGGCATTGCAAAGGTTAAAATACGCGAGTACAAAAATCACAAGCAAAACGTATTAATAAGCACAACGTGAACGGCGCACACGTGAGTTAGACTGAACGAGTGAGGCGAGACAATGGAAGATGGTGGGAGAACCAAACTTCAATGAAAGAGCCAATCAGACCCCATGATACAGATCTCTCACTCTTTCAGCCAATAGTATTCCATGAACTATCTCACGTAGGTGTGAGCCTTTGTCCGAAACGCTGATACCGGTATCGTATTTTACATGGTGCAATACTGTTAGTATTTATGTTTTTTACTATTTTTTACTGTTTCATTATTCTTAGGCTAAGAAATACGTTTTTTTATCAATAAAATCATGAAACTACTTGAAATTTTAATATATGCTAGCTCACGTAGGTGCGACCCCAATACATTGTACGCTATCTGACAGTATTTCACATGATGCAGTACTGTGAGTTATGTATCTAAATTTATGTTTTTTACTATTTTTTACTGTTTTATTACTCTTAGGCTAGGAAATACTTGTTTTATCAATAAAATAATGAAAATTTCAATATGTACTAGCTCACGTAGGTGCGACCCTTTTCGTTTTCTGAAACGCTGATACCGGTATCGTATTTTACATGGTGCAATACTGTTAGTATTTATGTTTTTTACTATATTTTACTGTTTTATTATTCTTAGGCTAAGAAATACGTTTTTTTTATCAATAAAATCATGAAACTACTGGAAATTTTAATATATGCTAGCTCACGTAGGTGCGACCCTTTGCGTTTTACGAAACGCTGATACCGGTATCGTACTTTCTATGGTGCAGAGTTACATGTTCAAATTTATGTTTTTTTTACTATTTCTTACGGTTTTATTTTTCGTAGGCTGGGAAATAAATTTTTTATCAATTAAATAATGAAATTTTTTTTTCAATAAAAAAATGAAAATACTGAAAATTTTAATTTTTTTAATATTTTAATATTTTTGCATATACCCACAAAAAAAAAATGCCAAAAAAAAGCGCAATACAGTGAATTCGCGAGGGAAAAAACGCGATAGAGCGAAGGATCACTGTATATTTATAAAATATGTTTTACTTATCTTATGTCTTTGGCATAGTGTGTTTATGTACGGTTGTGGAACGCATCTATACCTATTATCATTGTTTATGAAAAATGAGTGGTTGCATTATGTGAATTTTACATTACCTGTACCTTTTAGGAACCTAGCCTCGCGTTGTTCCAAGAGGTAAGTGAACTTAAATATATAAACCCCTTACCATGATATATAAGAATACAGCTGTGCCGGTAGATGTGTATTTGTCCTCTGTGCTGAAAAACTGTTCTGTGAGCTCGGTTTGAATTCACCTCGCCAGCCTGGTAGTTTGAAAAATTTATTGTTTATAATTTATTAATTCTTTATTGGCCTCCGGTGTAATGGTGGAATGATGTAATTCGGAATGACGTAAAACTGTACTTATAATTTCGGTAAAAAGAGAGAGCCTGCAGATTCTGTGAGTACACCCAAATTTTATTTTAAAGAAAGGGACAGTGACAAAGAAAGTAATATGTCCTTAAACTGAACTTTGGAAAGAAGGGAAATAAGACAGCCATTACGTAGGAAAGAAGTAGAAGTGCCAACATTGATATCATCGAATTTATCTAATATTTATTTAAATCTGGGAGCAATTATTTCTTGTGACTAAACTGATACTATGGTATCATATCTTCCTAAATAAAAAGAATATATAAAAAAATATTCTTCTCATAATGGTTAGTGTATTAGTCAAATAACACTCAACCCTTGATAAAATGTAACAGACAAAATCTGGAGCAGCAGATTTAATATTTATCAGAGAGAGAGAGAGAGAGAAGCACTTTGTGCTACCATCTCAGTGTATTAATAATAATAATAATGTGGAGGATTTCCTATGTGTTATTACCCTTCGATCTAATAACCCCCTAAATTAGGAAATCCTGACACGGCTTCGGTACCAATAAAATATAATTAATATTACATGCATAGACATACATGAAAATATTTTATAAGGGGGTTTATGAACTGCTGATATGTGAATATTTAAATAAACTCTCCTCACCGTAAATTAAAACTTCCTCATACAGAATAATAAATTTTCCAACATACGTTCTACCTACGAGTGTTCAATTAAATGAGCTCATTCTGTCCCTCACACGTAGTTATAAATATTGTTAGAAATAAGTTAAATCTGTACTCATCTATCCGGAAAACCCAAATGTCATCAGCAATCACGGAACTTCGAATCAAGCCAAATATCTTCTGATCCACGTATCTCTACCACGTTTTCTACTTGAGTGTCTCGTAACGCCTCACGAGAGCAACTAATTACTCATTATTAAATGAGTAATCGATAATCATGGTAAACATGAGTGTCTCGTATCATCTCAAGAGTACAACTAATTACTCATTATTAAACGTATATGCACCATCAATAATCATGGTAAACATGAGTGTCTCGTATCATCTCATGAGTACAACTAACTTTTTGTCAGAAACTCTCACAAAACTCCCCTCGTTTGAAGGGGTCCTTGGTACTAGGACTAACTTGAATTATGACTTGCTTACAACGGTTCTTTGTTCAAACAGGCGATGCAATAAGCGTTATCAAGGAGGTGAAGGGTTAATGACTAAAATCCATTAGTGACTAACATTCCTTTCTCCAAGTCTTCTACAGCCAGCCTCCATAATAAACTACACATTATACATACGAATATACATGTATACTTGGTAGAAATGAATAGGTATACGTATTAAGTCTAAAGATGTACATACATGCTCTTACGTTACAATAAACGAAGGTATCATGCAAAGCAATACTTACATATGTACGTAGAAATAAACTGTCTTGAAATATATTCAAGACATCCTGGGCCCCTCCAAAAAAGAAAAAAAAGGGGGGGTTCTCCCCATCAGTACTACAATTTAACATCTATAATTAAACTTGCCCACAATTCTTTAACCCTTTTGGCAGCTTGACGTTCAAGTCTTTCATAATTTGATGATTCCTCTCTGTATACTTCTGACAGCAGATATTCCCATGAGAGCTTTTCAGAACAAGCTCTCTGAATAAGAATTTTTCTCTTCTTAGTAAGGGTGATATTAGACCTAAGGGGTAAAAAAATGTACCCACCAGTGACGGAAGTTTATGTTTGGTCAACACATACTCTCTAGCCTTCAGACTTTTCAAAGACAACTTGTCTGTATCAACATTCCAGATTAAACTAATGATTGTTTCTTTAGGAGATCTAGATTTTTCAGAAAGACACTGATCCAGTACCCTTTGAAGTCTTGCATTGTTTGAATTACATGCTTGCAGTGATATTTTGGCCTTTGCCCACTCTACATCTGCAGTATTGTATACATCAAACTGTTTATCTTCACTGGTACAAGGTTCCAACAAATTACTTACATGAACATTCTCCAATATCTCCTCCAACTGTTTTATTAGAGACTTCATTTTTCCAAAGGCGCTCTGAAAATTGTGTGGGAGAGGAGTGTGGATAGGCTTCCAGGGAACAGAATCTGTAAAACTTCCAAGTGTAGTTTTATCTTCGTAATGCACTTCTTGCTATACTTCCATACTCTCTGGCTCCCACAACTTATTAACAGGCTCTATGACATCCTCAATCAACAACTTATTAACAGGCTCTATGACCTCTGCAATCAGCACCTTATTAACAGGTTCTATGACCTCCTCAATTAACAACTTATTAACAGGCACTATGGCCTCTTCAATCAACAACTTATTAACTAGCTCTATGGCCTTTGCAATCAACAACTTATTATCAGGCTCTATCGCCTCTTCAATCAACAACTTATTAAGTGGCTCTATGGCCACTTCAATCAACTCTTGAGTGGCTGCAGGAAAAAACTGTGTTCCTACTCGCATAACAATATGGCTTTGCACATTACTGGGTTCATGTTGAGAATCACAAGGAATATGGCCATACAACATGACACCACCCGGTGTTTTCATCAAAGTCTAGACATCCCAGTTGTTAATACCACTAACAAACTGACTAAAATGTAAGGCACCAATAACAATGCCAATGTTATCAAGTACATCACTATCAATATCTTCATCGGCTAACTTGTGACCATTGGATTTTAGCACATTTGCAGCCTTTGCTAGTCCTGGAGTGTGGATGTTAATTACCATGTCATCAACTACGAGTAATTTAACTCTGGCTCTTCTTTTCCCCAATTTGATAACTACATTTACAACAGGAAAACTTCCTTTCTTCGTCTCAGAACGAAATGCATCAATACCAAGAGATATTTCATCTACTGGGCCCAATTTAAGCCTTTCAGCTAATTCCCTAGTTATAAAGGAGCACTGGAAACCTATATCAAAGAATAACCTAGTGTTTACCCAAAAATTTCCCTTTGAGTTGCTTACTTTTCCACTGGCAGTAGGCATAGCACATGAAGGTAAACTCGGTTTCACCATTTGCCTTTGTACTGCATTCATAGTCATCACACCAACATGTTTCTTGTCCTTTAATGAGTCAGAATGTTCTTGCTCATTGCTTGACTCATCTGTTAATTTTGAACCATTTCCTGACTGTTCATTCTGAAATGTAGGGTCTTCAAACCTTCTACGAAGCTTTGATTCTTGTTCATAACACAAGGCTGTATGATGACCCTTTTTCTTACACATCTTACAGTTTAACTGAGTATAACATTCATTTGCATAATGCCCTGACTGTGTACATCTCAGACATTTGTTATTGTCTCAATTTGTCTCTGCGTTCATTTATACTAAGTACTTTATTACACCGTTCAAACTTATGACCTTGCCAACCACAGAATATACATTGTTTTATTATTTTCTCTTTTTGCAACAGCACCATAACTGCCTACACTCTTTTTATAGGACTGAGTCTCATCTCTCTGGGAGGCTTGGATCTCTCCCTTTGTGATATCTTTAGTGTTGTTCCCTTCTATATGATATACATATTTTCCCAGTTCCTTCAAGAGGATTTCAAATGAAGGATATTTTGTGTCTATTCATGCTAATCCAGTTCTCTACATCTTCTGGTAATTTCATTATCACGAGTTCTGAAAACAGCCAATCAGTGCTCTTCATGTCTCTACAATTTTTCAGGCTTCGAGTAATGGCTTCTACTTCTTGTTTGAACTTAAAAAGTGATGTATAATTAGAAGAGGGAGTTGGTATTTTTACCAATTTCCTCATTAAATTTCGTACAATCCTGTCCTTTCTGGCTTAAACAGCTTGTAGCTGTTCAATGCATTCGTCATAACTCACTAGCAACAGGATATCCCTTTATGGTGTCTTTTGCATCTCCTTTAAGGGCATATCTCAAGATGGTAAACTTTGTCATAGTTGGCATAGAAGTACTATGTACTAAACTATCATACGTATCCCAAAACTCGTTCCATTCATCATAGTTTCCAGAGAACTGTGGTATTTTTACTTCAGGAAATTTTGGTGTGGGTTGCTCACTGGGGAGACTTGAATTCGCGGAACTAGGAGCTCTAGTACTCTTCATAGTTCCTAACTTACGGATCTGTTCTAGGACAGCTAAGCTAATATCATTTACTGTTTCAGCTAGATTGTCATGTTCTGTATCCTCCTCTTCAGAATCCCTTTTAAGGGACTTATACTCGACATATTCTTCATATTTCCTATCATATCTTCCAAATCTTCTGTTAGCGTATGATGACATCTTTCTACATAAGTAACAAGTTTCTCATCATCTTTGGCAAGTTCTGTTTGACACTGAACACAATCACGTTGAACCAATTCCTGAAGGTGTTGTAATGTCTCAGGTTTAACCGACATATTGAAAAAGCAAATAGAACATAAGAAAACAACAAACAAATAGTTAATGCAATTTTATTATCATATAGGTACTATTGAAGTCATAAACTCAATTGTTAACATGGCACGGGAAAAAAAATGTAGGATTTTGATTATGGGAGACTTTAATCATAAAGAGATAGATTGGATAAATCTTGACCCACACAGTGGTGAGGACTCATTCGGGACAAGATTCCTAGATTGCGTACAAGGGAATTTCCTACACCAACATGTAATGGAACCAACAAGGGCCAGGGGTGGGGATGAGCCATCACTACTTGATTTAGTGTTCACAGATAATGTGTTGGATATTGAAAAAATTGAGTATGTACCACCAATTGGAAAGAGTGACCACTGTGTGTTGTTGATGGATTATATCATTGAAGATATTCTTCCTGAGAGTAGAGGCACTGAGGACATGAGGAGGAACTATCCGAAAGGAGATTACATCAAAATGAATGAGCTTTTTGCAGTTCTTGACTGGAGAACCTTATTTTACAACAAATCTGTACAAGAAATGTATGACATCTTTTGTGAGAAATATGGGAAGATAGTAGATTGCTGCATACCTGTCACCAAAGTAGGTGTAATTCATGCCAGAGAGAAATGGTTCGATAATGGGTGTAAAAGAGCTAAGGAGTGGAGAGACAAATGCTGGAAAAGGTATAGGAGGAGAAAAAACATAAATGCCTGGCAAACCTACAAAAGAGCAAGAAATGACTACCTAAGTAAAAGGAGAGAGGCAGAGAGAGACTATGAGAGGGATATCACCAGGAAGGCTAAAGAAAATCCCAAGCTTTTCCACAGCTTTATCAGAGGAAAACTGAAGGTAAAAGAACAGGTTTTAAGGCTAAAGAGAGCGGATGGAAGCATCACTGAGACGGATGAAGAGATCTGCAAAGAATTGAACAAGGAGTTTCAGTCAGTATTTACAGTAGAAAATACCCCACCCCCTCAGATTGCAGTGATAGAAGCTCAAGGGCCGGTATTAGAGAACATCAACCTTACAGCCACAGAGGTATGCAAAGCGCTGATGGATTTAGATGTTCATAAAGCTACAGGTCCTGATGACATATCCCCTCATGTGCTTAAAAAATGCGCAAACTCAATATCAGTGGCACTAGTATCATATTTAAAAAGTCACTGGAGTCAGGGGAGATTCCAAGATGCTGGAAACAAGCAAATGTGATACCTATCTTCAAAAAGGGAAGGAGGGATACGGCTCTGAACTATAGACCAGTTTCCTTGACCAGAATAGTTTGCAAAATTATGGAGAAACTACTAAGGAAACATATCTCTCTTCACTTGGAATCCTTCAACTTTTTGTCAGTGAGGCAACATGGCTTCAGAGAAGGTAGATCAACAGTAACAAACTTATTAGAATTTTATGATGAGGTAAGCCAAATCTTACAGGAAAGAGAGGGCTGGGCAGATTGCATATTCCTAGACTTTCAGAAAGCGTTTGACACCGTTCCACATGGGAGACTTATTAGGAAGCTGCAATCAATGGCTAGAATAGGTGGAAATGTTTTGGAATGGATAAAAACTTACTTAGAAGGAAGGGAACAGAGGGTTAGAGTAAGACACTCAGTGTCTGAATGGAGAAGAGTTAGTAGTGGAGTTCCACAGGGTTCAGTTTTAGGGCCACTTTTGTTCCTTGTATATGTAAATGACCTACCAGTGTCTGTAAATTCATTCATGAATATGTTTGCAGATGATGCAAAGATTGTGAAGAAAGTAAAACACGAGAACAATGGTAGAGAACTTCAGGAGGATCTAAATAATCTGCATGAGTGGTCAGAAAAGTGGCTAATGAAATTCAATACTTCAAAATGTAAGGTAATGAGAATGGGTACAAGTGCAAGAAGGCCCAAGCTTGACTACTCGGTGGCTGGAGTACAACTTCAAGAGACAGAAAATGAGAGAGATCTAGGAGTAAACATACTGGCAGATTTGTCTCCAGAAATACAAATAAATGGCATAGTAAGGGCAGCATATGCATTCTTATCAAATGTAAGGGTAGCCTTCAGGCACATGGACAAGGAAATGTTCAGAAATATTTATGTAACCTATGTGAGGCCAAAACTCGAATATGCAGCCCCCTTTTGGAATCCGCACTTGAAAAAGCACATAACTAAGCTTGAAAAAGTTCAAAGACATGCCATGAAACTGGTGCCAGAAATACGCAATCTCAGTTATGATGAGAGGCTGAGGGAATTAGACTTACCATCACTCGAAGCTAGAAGAGTGAGGGGGGATATGGTGACAGTCTTTAAATTCCTTCATGGTTATGATAGAGTTGATAGGGATCTGTATTTTGATATGACTGGCTCTAGAACTAGAGGTCATAGTTTGAAGCTTCGTAAGAAAACTTCTTTGCAGGATGTAAGAAAATACTTTTTCAGTGTAAGAGTAGTTGATAATTGGAATTGGTATAGCGAGGAGGTAGTTAATGCTATCTCAATCCATAGTTTTAAGGACAGGTATGATAAGTATCACTAAGTATAAAATGGAACCGATGAGGAGACGGGAAGATACGAGCTTTGGGCTCTTTCCCGTAAACACAATTAGGTAATCACATCCACAATGCAACAAACATTCACTCTGTAAAGAGTATCAAAGGATGTCGTATGAATTTTGGACTTCCATTTGAATTCACACTTTGTAAGATGACTGGGTTATCTCACCGTTTGTCACCACTGACGTAATGTTAAATTACTATGTTATAATTATTAGTACCAGACGGGTACAAGGTAAGAATGGACAAGCAGTGATTCCTTTGCTTATATTTATTCTAGAGTACAACACAACTTCGACGCCTCAATGCCCCCACCCTATGACTATCACAATCTATGATCTATTCGTGCCCCTGGCAAAGTTCTAACTAACTGTCTCTGCCCTGGGTGGCTCTTGAAATACCCCCAGGGGCAGGGCGTGGCTTGACATCCAATTCTGCCAATGAAATCAAGTGACATCTAGTCCTGCCAATCAACGCCAGGTTCGAAGTGGAATCCCGCCTACTTCCGGGGAGGAGCTATTGGGCATCTCTCCAGGGCATGTACTTACGTACGGGCCACATGTTTGTGTTTCATGTGGTTTAGGAAATGGCTAACTTCCTGGCCTTTCCTGCCCTTCTCCCGGTACTCGATGTCAGATCCTAAGTCTCACGGTTCCGGTAATATATCTCCTTGACACTTTCTACAAACATTGTAATAAAATATCTGTGTCCTCGACCAACCGTTACCCCTCAAGATTTGTTACAAGTTTCAGATTCTGGCTTCAGCATGACGGAAGTCATACGACATCCCTCCCAACCAAAACTGAAATATCTCTTATTTCAGTCGAAGCATGGGCTAATTTTCCGGGAGCTCTTGGACATATCCTAGCTAACATTAGTTTACAATAGAAATGGGGCCGAATTATTTAAGCTATTTTCTAAGAATTCCTATTTCTATGAACCCTAAACAAATTATACAAACATAATATATATATAGTATAATTTCAGTGTGTAACTAATATCAAACATTAACTAAGATCAAAAGTCAGTTTAAATCAAAACATTAATTCATCTACTTCTCTCGTTTCTTTAAAAGACTAAATTGAGTTAATTACGGTAAAATCATGACTTATGTAGCACATTAGCAAACAAATGAGGTAGAGTATTGGCATGTATACACATTTAAAATGATATAGACCATAACATCAACAGTAATTTCTATAAGAGACCTTACCTTCATATATTCTATTCCTATCATTATTAGGGGCATTGATTTGTCTTAAAATTAAGCTTTAAAAACTACTCCTGAAACAAAACATGTTTTACTGTGTGTAAAGTCAAAACACTTACTGTCTCGATATGCAATTACTATTCAGAGACCACTTAATATAAAAACTTAATGAACCTAAAGATTAAATCATAATTCAAATAATAATAATGCTAAAACAAAACACTAACATTATTTAAGCAGAAAACAACTTATTAATCTTAGTTCAAATCATACAATTTATCAATGGCACTTATTCAACACTATATCTAAGGGAGACTCTGAGTTTTCGCTTAAAATTATCTTAAAGCTAGTAAAACAAAAAAAATAAACATAAAAATAAAAATATTTTGTCTTTTTAGCACAAAAGACGGTGGGGACATTTTCTTTCCCATTTTTTTCAGTTCTAATACGGGGGTAACTTTAATTAACTAATAAGGGATTCTTAAATACCCTTCTTTCTCTCTTCACTAAAGATTGGACATGTATAGGGATTATTTTTCTTTCTCGTTTACGTGGCTTCTAAAGGTATTATTAAAATATTTTAAAATATTTCTGTGTTTCTTTTCCTCTCTTTTCACTACAGTTAAGACATGTATGGGGATCTCCTTGTTTCTGGGATTTCATCAAGATTACATGGTTTTTTAAAGTAGTTTAAAACTTTTATTTTTTTTAGGACTGTTCTCCCTGTCTTAGGACGACTTTTAATTTCTCTGTCCAGGACGACTTTTAATTTCTCTGTCTAGGACGACTTTCGTTTTCTCTGTCCAGGACGACTTTTAATTTCTCTGTCTAGGACGACTTTCGTTTTCTCTGTCCCTTGCTCATGAATTCTTGCTAGGTGCGATTCCACGGTTTCCCTCGGGGATTCTATTTTTTTCACTCCCTCGCTGTCCTTGCTGCAGGCCCAGGTTTGTTGCCATATCTCCGTTACTCGGATAGGCAAGACAAAAAGGACAAGGACTGGGCCCATCCGCTAATCCTTCCAGCCCGGCTTCCTCGTCCCGCCCTCGGCCGATCTTGACTAAGACCACCACGCAGGAGACCTGCAACGTCACAGCGATTCTCTTCCGTACGGCCATCCACACGTACCTTCGAAGCAGATCTCGGGATGAAAATTTGAACCTCTGTCACTACTACAGTTGTAAGAAAGGTTCCCTATGACTTCAGGGTACCAACAATGGCCATACGTTGGTAATCGAGGCTATACTTTGCCTCCCCTGCAACTGCAAGTGATTGCAATCTCTATTCAATGGGCACTAGGGACTTGTCTGAGCGGACAAAATCTAAAGACTTTTAGAACTTGCAGGTCGGGGCTGCCTAGGAATAGGGTGGTAATGGAAAGTATGTGTCTACACAACTAGATTATTATTCCAAGATACTTAGGGCTTAGCTGAGAAACTGCTACATAGCATTACTTTACTATAGACATCAAAAAGAATAATCACTGAATACTGAGAAAAGCCACTAAAGAGACATTCTTATTAGCAGTGGCTACAATAACATCAAGTATGAATTCAGTTAAAAGATACAAATCATTGGGTTACTGCTGATTTCATTTCAAAAATAATAATTAGCAACAGGCCATTGAGAGATAGCGACGATATCAGTCAACATAATAACATTACTAATAATCATGATCTAAAAATAAGAATAATAAACAATAAAAATAAATATACTAAATCAGAAATATCAATATATATACAATGGAGACTGATGTCGTATGACTTCCGCCATGCTGAAGCCAGAATCTGAAACTTGTAACAGATCTTGAGCGGAAACGGTTGGTCGAGGGCACGGATATTTTATTACCATGTTTGTAGAAAGTGCCAAGGAAATATATGACCGGAACCGTGAGACTTAGGACCTGGCATCGAGAAGGGCAAGAAAGGACAGGAAGTTAGCCATTTCCTAAACCGCAAGGAATATAAGCAAGTGTTTCGTACGCAGGTACATACCCTGCAGAGATGCCCAATAACTCCTCCCCGGAAGTAGGAGGGATTCCACTTTGAACCTGGCGTTGATTTGCTAGGACTAGATCTGACTGATTTCATTGGAGAATTGGATGTTAAGCCACGCCCTGCCCCTGGGGGTATTTAAAGAGCCACCCAGGGCAGAGACAGTTAGTTAGAACATTGCCAGGGGCACGAATAGATCATAGATTGTGATAGTCATAGGGTGGGAGCATTGGGGCATTGAGGCGTCGGATGTGTTGTACTCTAGAATAAATATAAGTAAAGGAACTACTGCTTGTCCATTCTTACCTTGTACCCATCAGGTACTAATATTTATAAACCACGCTACCATAATAATTAAAGTAAATATACGTAGGAGGAAAAGCCCTACGTCAGTGGTGTCATTAGATGGGATAAACAAAACCAATATGTCAGGTGTGACGCTCGGTGAGATAATAATAAAAGCACTACGTCAGTGGTGACAAGCGGTGAGGTAGCCCAGTCATCTTACAAAGTGTGAGTTCAAGTGGAGGTCCAAAACCTCCACGTCAGTGGTGGCTTACGGTGGAATAGC
>JAXCGZ010017228.1:87500-90000 GCA_037179515.1 Halocaridina rubra | reverse complement strand
TATATATATATATATATATATATATATATATATATATATATATATATATATATATATATATATATATATATATATATATATATATATATATATATATATATATATATATATATATATATATATATATATATATATATATATATATATATATATATATATATATATATATATATATATATATATATATATATATATATATATATATATATATATATATATATATATATATATATATATATATATATATATATATATATATATATATATATATATATATATATATATATATATATATATATATATATATATATATATATATATATATATATATATATATATATATATATATATATATATATATATATATATATATATATATATATATATATATATATATATATATATATATATATATATATATATATATATATATATATATATATATATATATATATATATATATATATATATATATATATATATATATATATATATATATATATATATATATATATATATATATATATATATATATATATATATATATATATATATATATATATATATATATATATATATATATATATATATATATATATATATATATATATATATATATATATATATATATATATATATATATATATATATATATATATATATATATATATATATATATATATATATATATATATATATATATATATATATATATATATATATATATATATATATATATATATATATATATATATATATATATATATATATATATATATATATATATATATATATATATATATATATATATATATATATATATATATATATATATATATATATATATATATATATATATATATATATATATATATATATATATATATATATATATATATATATATATATATATATATATATATATATATATATATATATATATATATATATATATATATATATATATATATATATATATATATATATATATATATATATATATATATATATATATATATATATATATATATATATATATATATATATATATATATATATATATATATATATATATATATATATATATATATATATATATATATATATATATATATATATATATATATATATATATATATATATATATATATATATATATATATATATATATATATATAAATATTTATATATATATATATATATATATATATATATATATATATATATATATATATATATATATATATATATATATATATATATATATATATATATATATATATATATATATATATATATATATATATATATATATATATATATATATATATATATATATATATATATATATATATATATATATATATATATATATATATATATATATATATATATATATATATATATATATATATAAATATATATATATATATATATATATATATATATATATATATATATATATATATATATATATATATATATATATATATATATATATATATATATATATATATATATATATATATATATATATATATATATATATATATATATATATATATATATATATATATATATATATATATATATATATATATATATATATATATATATATATATATATATATATATATATATATATATATATATATATATATATATATATATATATATATATATATATATATATATATATATATATATATATATATATATATATATATATATATATATATATATATATATATATATATATATATATATATATATATATATATATATATATATATATATATATATATATATATATATATATATATATATATATATATATATATATATATATATATATATATATATATATATATATATATATATATATATATATATATATATATATATATATATATATATATATATATATATATATATATATATATATATATATATATATATATATATATATATATATATATATATATATATATATATATATATATATATATATATATATATATATATATATATATATATATATATATATATATATATATATATATATATATATATATATATATATATATATATATATATATATATATATATATATATATATATATATATATATATATATATATATATATATATATATATATATATATATATATATATATATATATATATATATATATATATATATATATATATATATATATATATATATATATATATATATATATATATATATATATATATATATATATATATATATATATATATATATATATATATATATATATATATATATATATATATATATATATATATATATATATATATATATATATATATATATATATATATATATATATATATATATATATATATATATATATATATATATATATATATATATATATATATATATATATATATATATATATATATATATATATATATATATATATATATATATATATATATATATATATATATA
>JAXCGZ010017228.1:70000-75000 GCA_037179515.1 Halocaridina rubra | reverse complement strand
ATGTATATATATATATATATATATATATATATATATATATATATATATATATATTATATATATATATATATATATATATATATATATATATATATATATATATATATATACATATATATAGATATATATATATCTATGTATGTATGTGTATGTATGTATGTGTATGTATGTATGTGTATGTCTGTGTGTATGTGTGTGTGTATGTGTGTATGTATGTGTGTGTATGTCTGTGTATGTATGTGTGTGTATGTATGTATGTGTATGTATGTATGTGTATGCATATGTATGTATGTGTATGTATGTATGCATATGTATGTATGCATATGTATGTATGTATTTGTATGTATGTATATGTATGTATGTATATGTACGCATGTATATGTATGCATGTATATGTATGTATATATATGTATGTGTATATATGTATGTATATATATATACGTATATATATACGTATACATATGCATACATATACATATATATATATATATATATATATATATATATATATATATATATATATATATATATATATATATATATATATATATATATATATATATATATGTATATATATATATATATATATATATATATATATATATATATATATATATATATATATATGTATATATATATATATATATATATATATATATATAAATATATATATATATATATATATATATATATATATATATATATATATATATATATATATATATATATGAAATACATGTGTATGAATTTGGATGGCAGAGAAAAATAACAAAGAAATTGGTTTTATTTAACACTGTCTGTTACCACATAATATATTTTACTAGAATTATACATTTGATCGCTTTGGGGCCGCGAGAGCTCAGTGGAATAGTGACAACCACGACGTTTGAGTTCAGACCCACCCCTGGACGTTAGGAAGAGCATCCATAATTAATTTCCTGCTCCAGCATATGTGTCCACCCATTCGAATGGGGACTAATTACAACAAATATGAATGCAAAAAATCTATCTGTGTATCTATCTACTTATTTAGAAATCTATCGATGAATGATATGCTTGCATTATATATATATATACATTCTCTCTCTCTCTCTCTCTCTCTCTCTCTCTCTCTCTCTCTCTCTCTCTCTCTCTCTCTCTCTCTCTCTCTCTCTCTCTCTCTCTCTCTCTCATTTTCATTTGGACCACATTGCAGTGAAATTTTTTTTGGAACAAATACTAAATAAAAAAGTTTTTGATTGCAGATGGTGAGAGGGTAACCGCGGATTAGTGGATTGGTTAACTTTCTGATAGATAAGCTACAGCAATGGCAGTGAGAGAATACATACATACATACATACATACATACATACATACATACATACATACATACATACGCTCACATTTTCATTCATTCATACATACATTCATACGCTCACACTTTCATTCATACATACATACATACATACATTTAACATACATACATACATACATACATACATACATACATACATACATACATACATACATACATACATACATACATACATACATACATACATACATACATACATATACATCCTAAATAAAAAACAGACCTTCAACAAGTACAATCAATATTTCCCTTAAGGCATTATTGCTGACTCTTCCTGACATATCCATCGTGGCCGATTATGGCTGACGGCATCTTGCATTAACGAGCATCATTTGCAATTCATGGAAGCTCTCACTTCTGCATAGTCCCAGTGCAACGAGCGGTGATTGGTCACAATGGAATGCTAGAGATGGGGCCATCATTACATGGATAAAACAATGATGCCAATAAATATATATTGTAAGAGCTTCATTGATGAGGTTGGAGGACAGATACCTTAGATAGAAGCTAGATCTTGAGCTTCGCTATTTGGTTTAAGAAGGTTTCCCGTTAGTAATGATATACATTTTTTTTTCATTCTAATGTAAGTATATAAGTATCCAGACTATATATGTATTTTCTATGTAATATATATGTCAACTAGTGAAAAAATATTACTTTTCTTTCATGTATAGGGAAACTGGCTCTACTTTTAATACACATAATTATATTTCTTAATTGAACTTTTTATTCTGTTTAAAAAATTTTATGATATATGTTGGGTTATCAAATATCCTAATCTATTACAAGAAAAATAAGCATCAATCAATCTATTCCTGGCTTAGTATAATGATGCTACTTAAGGGCAGTTATACTTGTTATTCTGTTTAGGATTTGGATGTGATTTTGTTATACGAGACATTGTTCACCCTGAAAATAGGATTAATAAACAATAATGGCGAGGACATAAACCTTTTTTACACATGCTATTAATGTGTTCTAAATAATGAAATGGCGATAGCTCCAAGCTAGATAGATAATGGTAATGTAAAAAACAATAACAACAACAGCATCAATAACAATAATAATAACAACAACAACAGCGACAGGGACAGCAACAGCAACAGGGACAATGATGATAGCAATAGCAATAACAACAACAGTAGCAGCATCAGTAATAGTAACAATAACAAGAACAATAACATCAATAGCAGCAATAACAACAATACTAATGATACTAACGAGAACTAATAATAATAATAATGATAATAATAATAATAATAATAATAATAATAATAATAATAATAATAATAATAATAATAATAATAATAATAATAATAATAATAATAACAATAATAGTAATAATGGTAATAATAATAATAATAATAATAATAATAATAATAATAATAATAATAATAATAATAATAATAATAATAATAATAATAATAATAATAATAATAATTCGTTAAGTGAGCGTAATTTGAGGCAGAGCCCTTAAGTTAGTAAACATTATTGTAAAATGGCCTCCCATAATTGCTTAAGACATTAAAATGTTGTTTGTTTTAACAGTGATTGTCTGTGCAAAGCGATCAAGACCCTTAATAGTCAATTTTCATAAATATGGGTAGAAAAGCATTTCTCAAAACCCGTTCATCTTTGACGAAAATCAGTAGGATCCTTGGAACACCTACAGTTTAGCGGGACATACCAATGTTCAAAACCTACCAATAGATGGCGCTAGGCTCTGACTAGAGAACTGGCGGATGAATACACAACAAAAATGGCGACAATAGGCATACAAAACATTTTTTTACTATCCTAACTAAAAATACTTACCTAACCTCTTAGCCAGGGGGGCGACCCCCATATCACTATCCTAACTAATAAAAACTACCTAACCTACAGTCGAACTACCTACCTCAGTGGAGGGATGAGGTCGTTGAGCGGCATGCCCCGCTAAAGTGTAAACTACCAGGATCCTTTTGTGTAAAAAAAATTAAATAAATAAATAAAAAAAAATCCCCCTATTGAAATTAGGTGGGCAAACACAACTTGGAGCCAGGGGATTAGGGTGGATGCCCATCCTAATGTCCCGCGGTAAGCTGAAACACGTGTTAGTCGCTTTCCAATTTTGTACGCTCTACCAGTGAGCCACTACGGCAGCCCTAATATTCGACAGCTAGACAATAACCAAATTTCCCTGTCCAAATCAATTATGACTGAATATTATAATTGCCTACAATAGGTTCATGGTCATATTTCTGAATAAAATTTTATTCAGAAATTTTTTGACAATTGCGCCTATCTCAATTTGAAGGTGATTAATATACTTTTTTTTCTATAGTTTCTGATGAGTTTTAATTGAATATGAACTTGAAAAGTAATGGAAAATAAATGTTAACTTAACCTAACCTAAGCTAACTTAACCTAACCTATAAATATTGTTTTACATTTTTTCTATGGGTTTTTAATGTTTTTTTGTTATTTTTTTGGTAATTTAACAGTTTAGTATCGCGGGCGAATTTCGGCTATTTCCCGCCAATTCTTAACCTAACCATTCATAACCTAACCATTCATAACCTAACCTAACGTTAGGTTAGGTTAAGAATGGTTAGGTTAGGTTATGAATGGTGAAGTTAGGTTATGAATGGTTAGGTTAAGAATAGGCGGGAAATAGCCGAAATTCGCCCGCGATACTAAACTGTTAGATCACCTTTTTTTTTTCAATGAATGTGACCTTGAACGCTGTCATAAACTGTTATTTTTTTAAGATGCCATTTTGTGGTTCTTGAAATACTTTCTCATAAGAAGAATATATTTTACTTTTTATATTTACCTAAAGACTAATATTATAAATTATAATTAAATATGATTATTGGTCCGCGACTTTAAGGCGTCAGGTCGAGGGTTCACGCCCCGCCACAGTCTGAGGTTAGCAAGGGCATGCACTCATGGTAACGATTACATCTGCCAAAACAAGTCCTTCGCAAGGAAGGTACCGTTTTAGCCCTTGATAGAAAAGGGAGTCCGTGACGTAAAATACGCTTTTATAGGTATACAAGCAATGTTTTGTCGTGAAAATTAACATCATTAAAAAAAAAAATAATAATGTCTCAGGAAATCAGTGCCATGAGGTAGAGCCCTTAGTGCCTCTACACTCTACAGACTGTATGCAAACTTAAGGGGGGTTTACATTGTCAAACGGTTCGTCGAACGCGGTTCGACAGACAAGTGTTGGAAGTGATGTTCGAACGTGTGAACGGGGTATTTGGTTGTCGAACACGGAACGTCGAACCGCGTTCGACGAACCGTTTGACCATGTAAACCCCCCTTTACTCTCCTATTTCTAATAACTACTTAACATAATTGTCAATAACTCGCATATGCTGATATCTTGTGAAACTCTCTTACTAAAAAATTATACCAAGTAAATATTGATTGCATATTATTTATTTTGTTAGCTGTGTTTGCGTGTATGTGTGTGTGTGTGCGTTTGCGCATGAGTGTGCTTGCCTGTGTGTGTGTGTGTGTGTGTGTGTGTGTGTGTGCTCGCGCGCGAGCGTGCTTACGCTTTCTAATGTTTATATGTAGTTGCTTCAGGGTAATTTTTTTACGTTTTATTATTATTATTATTATTATTATTGTTATTATTATTATTATTATTATT
>JAXCGZ010017228.1:57500-62500 GCA_037179515.1 Halocaridina rubra | reverse complement strand
TAGACATGATACAGCAGCAACATGGAAAGTGATAAGAAGCATGATACCAAATGAAAAGAGTACCTCAGAAAGTTATGAAAATATTACGGAGTTGAAAGATAAAGCAGATAACTTTAATAACTATTTTGCTAACGTTGGCAAAAATACATATGAAAAAAATCAAGAAAACATCAACTCAGTGAATATGAGTAATTGCTTAAATGACAATTCTTCCAATGAAAACACAAGAGAGTACTTCAAGATAAATCCCATAGATTGTGCTACCCTAATTCTTACCATAAAGAGCCTAAGAAACTCTGGCTCTTATGGTTCAGATGGTATACCATTTCAGTTCATCAAAGATGCTCTACACATGATTGCATCCTATATTCTAACTATTATGAACACTTCCATTGTTACTAAAAAGTTTCCTGACTCTTGGAAAATATCACATGCAATACCTCTGCATAAAAAGGGGGACAGAGAAGATGTGACAAACTATCGTCCCATTTCCCTGCTACCCATTTTCTCAAAAATATTAGAAAAAATTGTTGCATGCCAACTTATGTCATATTTAGAATCAAATAGACTACTAACGATTAGCCAACATGGTTTCAGACCAAAACTCTCGACGGAAACTGCACTGCTTAAAGTTACGAATAGTATATATAATAATATAGATATGAAAAAAATATCTTTGCTAATTTTATTAGAATTATCAAAAGCCTTCGACCGTGTAAACCATGAAATTCTTTTAAGTAAATGTATTAACTTAAATATTGATCCAAGCTGGTTTAGCGAGTATCTATCTAATCGTAAACAGTCCACACGTCTTAACAACATTATCTCTGTGCCAAAAAATGTATCATTTGGTGTTCCACAGGGATCAGTTCTTGGTCCTATCCTCTTCTCCATTTACGTAAATGATCTATCTTCTTTCATTTCTGACTGTCTAGTCGTACAATATGCAGATGACACTCAACTACTCCATAGTGGTGATATTAATAATCTCCCAGAGCTAACTTTAAGAGCAGAAAACACTCTGTCAAAAATTAAAACCTATTTCCAAGAAATTGGGCTGTTAATTAACGAAAGTAAAACACAGTGCATATTTATTGGTTCAAGGTTCCACATAGCACAAATTCCAGAAAACACAACAATTAATTTTTGCGACAATATTATCACACCTAGCAAAACAGTCAAAAACCTAGGAATTCACTTTGATAACCACATGTTGTTTGATTCCCACATAGATTAAGTATGCAAAAAGGTTACAGGAACATTAATGTACTTATCACGTATAAAAGACAATTTTGAGACTACCAGTCGAATAACTGTTGTTGAATCTCTAGCCCTAAGTCACATTAATTACTGCACAACTGTTTGGGGAGCTACCACCAAGACTCAGATAAACAGAATATAGAAGCTTATTAATTTTGCAGCTCGAGTTGCCCTGGGAGGAATAAGAAAATATGACCACATCACACCAGCTCTCAATAAACTTGGGTGGCGGCGGGCAGAAAATAAGGTCGCTTATGCTATTTATGTTTTTGTATTCAAAATTTGGACCATCATTATCCTAGCTGGCTATTTGATTTAAAATCAGTCAGGGATATAAGGGGAACCAACACAAGACAGAGCAGTGAGCTCTTTATTCACAGAACAAACACAGAAGCAGGTTCAAAGATGATCACTATCAAAGGGCCAACACTCTGGAATAATATTCCAGAGCATCTTAAAAATGCATCCTCCTTCACAGCTTTCAAAGGCAAACTATATAGTTTTCTTTTGGACAAATAGTTGCTGCTCATTAAGAACTAATTATTCTCATTGTAAGGAAACAAATATGGAAATGATGCCGATAATAACGATCCTGTATCTAGTGTCATACTTACTACTTTATTATTAACATTATTGTTAACATTTTTATTACAGCATTATTATTTTCTAGGAAAACTACATTTAATTTAACTATATGTCTAACCCTCTTATTTATTAGTTTAATTACATGTCTACTTATAAGTTACTATTAATGTTGAATAACCATTGTACAAAATGGAAATAAATGTTTTGATTTGATTTTTTGATTCCTTTATATTTTATCCCAGCAAAGAATCAAGGTATACTGCTCTGACTCGGCCACCCCCTTATAAGGGAATATGTGGCTCTTGTATGTAGGTAGACTATAGGGGGGTTTACCCCGTGAAACGTTTCGTCGAACGCGGTTCGACAGACAAGTGTTTGAAGCGATGTTCGAACGTGTGAACGGGGTATTTAGTTGTCGAACACGTTCCGTGTTCGACAACCAAATACCCCGTTCACACGTTCGAACATCACTTCAAACACTTGTCTGTCGAACCGCGTTCGACGAACCATTTGACCGTGTAAACCCCCCTTAATACCGCTATTAGAAATATTTTGCTAACCCAATTTGTTATGATTTGGAGTCATGAGTTTTTGTTAATATCATTCATTGTCAGGTATTGAATTGCTACAGCCACGATAGCAAAGTGGTAGAGCATGCAAATCGGGAAGCGACTAACGCGGTTTTTATCCCACTGCGGGGCGTTAGGAAGGGTATCCAGCCTTAATCCCCCAGCTCCAACATGTCTATGTCCATCTCTTTTCGAGGGAGGACTAAGCGTGACTCCTAAATCAGTACTGTATAAAGCTTGCTAGAAATTACAAACTTACTATTATACCATTTCTGGTATTAAGTATTGCTTTTAGAGTAAATGCACTTTGATACTGAATTAAGCTAGGTTAGGATAGGTAGGTTAGGTTGAGCTAGGATTAGACAATTAGTGCCATTTTCTAACTTACAGACTTATAATTATGTAGCAGCAGTATCATGGAAGCGGGCCTTGTTACCTAACCTAAGATTATCTAATTTAACCTAACCTAACCTAACCTATCCTTACGTAAATTTCTACAATTACTCGCATATACCATGCTCCAGTACATATTCAGCGTATATAATACATATATGGACACTGTGTGAAGGTATTCAATTTCTATGCACCGTAAATCGCACATTTTGTCAAGATACACATATTGCTTTTTTTGTGTGGAATATTTAATACACAGACGATAACTTGTGGAAATAGATTCAGTTTGTGAATACACAACAATATTATATTAAGAACAGATCGCAGATATTTCGTCCTTATAATTTCATGAAATACAGCACACACATACACTCAAACGCACTCACACACGCGCACACACATACACTCACACTCACTCACACTCAAACTCACACTCACACTCACTCACACACACACACACACACACACACACACACACACACACACACACACACACACACACACACACACACACACACACACACACACACACACAGAAAAAATTCGTTAAGTACCCTCTATAGCACTTTCAAGGAAAAATATGTTAAGTGTCTATGAATAAAAAAAAAAGAACGAAGCAGGAGACATAGAGATGCAAACATAACGCTTTTCTATGAGCACAAATACTTAAATGCATATACATAATATTCAGTGTCCGTAATCACTCTTGAAATTGGCCTGGCCGAGTCAAAACGCACCCTATTCCCACCCCCACTCCACGTCACTTCTTTTATCTCCTTGGGAATAAAGGTAATGATCATCTGCCGTGCATACCGACAGCCGTAGCTAATCTACTCCCATTGTTTCATTTTGTGGCACTCCCCTAGCCTTGTCCACCCCAATTTACAACAACGAGCATTTGCCAAGAAAATCCCATTGGTCCACGTCACTTTTTCATGCCATTTCTAAGCAAATTCAACTCTCCAAAAATATTTAGGTCACTACATTTAGGTAAATATACCAATAACTTAATATTGCAGATGTTCAAATGCAAACAAAATCTGAATTGCTACCAGCAGTGAGTAGGCGCGGGAATGTCTCTTTGGCCCTCGTTACATTCACAGTCATTTTTCTCCAAATCTATTAGGTAAAATATAGCTCGTTAATATAAAAATATCTCAAAACTGCAAATGATTATGAATTTGTAGACAATATGAATACATAACAGCCCTGAGCAGATGCGAGAAATCCATTTGGCCCGCAGTACCCATTCACAATATCTCTCCACTTGTCCCATTTGGCAAATATACATTTAGGTACATATACAATTAACTTAAAACTGCAGATATTCAGTCTGCAGACAATATGAATACACAACAGCACTGGGGGAATGCGGGAAACTCCATTTGGCCCTCGCCACAGTCACAATATCTCACCACTTAGCCCATTAGACCAAATACGCGTACAGTTAGGTAAAATACGCAAATATCTTACAATTGCAGAGGGCATTCAATTTGCTGACAATATGAATACGTAACATTGTAGCTTAGTTAGGCCTTGCCAGGCACCTCTTTCCATTTCTTGATTGCTGGAACCAATTAACTGCCTCACCAACTATCCCCATTCTTACAACATTTTGTGGCAGTCTTCGAAATGACTCTTGGGGGAGTTCCAGAACTGCTCTGCGGAAACGTTAATTAAAACCCCTTCCCCCCCAAACAAAGAAAGATGTGATTCGCATTCAGTCTTTCCCTTTTTTTGTAATGTTTGTTAGCTTTCTGTATATCTGGTGTATTTGTTAGCTTGTTTGTTTTGTTTTGTTTTTTGTTTATTTACTGGCTAGTTGGTTCATGATTTTACAATGATATTTTGTATGAAAGTTGTAAAACGCATCAGATCTCATCTTTTCATTGCTTGTTTGTTAGTACGTTTGTTTGTTTTGGTTAGTTGTTTATTGCTTAAAGTGTTTTCTATAATCGTGCTAACATTTATTTTATGCTTTGTTGTTAGTTTATGCGCTTTGTAAGTTTTGTGACGCCGACAGAAGTTTCCTTTTGATGTTTTTAATGTTTTATTGTTCGGTTGTTTCTTTTATTGGTTTATTACTTTACAAGGTGTTTCTCCTTTTACTTCGTCTTACGTCAGCAATATATATATATATATATATATATATATATATATATATATATATATATATATATATATATATATATA
>JAXCGZ010017228.1:47500-52500 GCA_037179515.1 Halocaridina rubra | reverse complement strand
AAAATTCAATCATTGACATCCATCAAAAGGGTTATTTTTTGCCATGAAATTTCCCTAGAGGAGGTAGTGATAAATTTTCCAAGAAAAATAACTGAATTGGAGTCCCAAGGAGACTTGAGGATACGCACATACTTATACATACACTTATGAGTGCATAAATACATTCAAAAATATTTGCATACATACATACATACATACATACATACATACATACATACATACATACATACATACATACATACATACATACAGACAGACAAACAGACAGAGAAACAGACAGACAGATGACAGATAGACATAAGTGAGTGCGTGCGTACCTACGTGCATACATACATACATACGTACATACATGCATGCATACGTGAGTGCATGCGTACATGCATAAATACATACATACATACATACATACATACATACATACATACATACATACATACATACATACATACAAAAATACGTGAGTACGTGCGTACATACATACATACATACATACATACATACATACATACATACATACATACATACATACATACATACATACATACATACATACATACATACATACATACAGAGTAAGTGTGATATGATAAAATACTTATCCCAGAGAGAGAGAGAGAGAGAGAGAGAGAGAGAGAGAGAGAGAGAGAGAGAGAGAGAGAGAGAGAGAGAGAATTATAAAGAAAAAGTCTCTGTCTGACCCCCAAATGTGAGCTGTCGGCTTTTACCAACTAGATGAAAGCAATTCTTAGGTCTTGATAAAAGCAAAATAGAACATTTGCATGCATACTTTGGCTAAGAAGCAGGAATACTCTAGACTCTAGAGCAATGGTTCTTAACCTGAGGGCACGCCCTCCTCGGGGACCGTGAGTATGTTTGCTTATATATAATTCAAGGTCAATAAAAAGCCAAAAAAACATTTTTCAGCTTTATCTCAGAATCTGGAGGTAATTATGTAAAATATTGGTTGAAATATCCGAGTGAGGAAGAGACGTAACATCGCTTAAGGGGATCATGGTGATAAAAAGGTTAAGAATCACAACTCAGGAGTCTGGAGGAGACATATTCCTCTTTTGCTGGAGTAGGAGAGTTGGTGTCTTAATTAGAGAACCTCGTTGTTTTGGACCACACTGTAGTTATGCAGAGCAAGTCTAGTGATTGTTGAAGGGACAAAAGAGAATATGGAAGAGCGTCTTTGGTTAGTAACACGAGAAGGATAATATAAGTCTAGCTAAGAGTGTAGAAAGGTCGAGGGTTCGCGCCCCGTCACGGTCTGAGGTTAGCAAGGGCATGCACTCAGGGTAACAACTGCATCTGCCAAATCAAGTCCTTTGCAAGAAGGCAACCGTCATAGCCCTTGGTAGAAATGTGTCCGTTACGTAAAACCGAAACAATAAGAGAGTAGAAAACGGGTCTCTAGTGTTAAGAAACGTAGACAATGGTCCTGTGGTTTCTATGTAAGGTAGAAAACGAATTTCTGTTTTCTATGTAGAGTAGAAAACGGGTATCTGGTTTCAATAGAAGGTGGAAAACGGTTATCTGGATTCTATATAACGTTGAAAATGGGTATCTGGTTTCAGTGTAATGTAGAAAATGGTTCTCTGGTTTTTATATGAGGCAAAAAATGGGTGTCTGGCTTCAATGTAAGGTACAAATCAGGTCTCTGGTTTCAGTGCAAGGTAGAAATTGGGTCTCTAATTTCTATGTACGGTAAAATACGTTTCTGGTTTCTACATTAGACAGAAAACGGGTTTGCTTTGTATGATCTGCTTCGTGTTTGGTTGCTAAAACAGGTAGAGAGGAAGTCACTAATTAAAATATGGAATAGAAAGCGTGTCTTTGTGTACTATAAGAAGTATAAAAAAAAATTCCTCTTTTTACTAACATAAGAGAGTCTGTCTTTATTCATCAATCTCTTTCTTTTTGGGTCAAACTGTAGATATCCAGGGTCGTATTGACAATGGTTTAAGGGGCAAAAGAAAAAGGTAGAGAGTGCTTTTAGTTATTATTAGCGGGAAAAAATCATTAAGGTGCGTCCACACCGGCAACATGCAGTCGGAAGCAAGTTTTAAACATTGACCTAAACATCGCAGTCGACATCCACAGACACCAGTAGTACCAACATATCACTTACAGCGCCATACCAACATATCGACACCATCGTATCAGTAGCAACAGAAAAATGGTTGCGTCCAATGTTGTCTATTTTGTTGTTGATATGTTTTGTTGACGGTGTGGACGCACCTTTAGGTTGTTAAGAAAGTTAAAAGAGATTATTTGGTTGTTTAAAGAGGTAGATTTTGAATAAAAAATCAGCCTATAGTTGCTAAAGGAGGTAGAAAAATCGTATGTGGATATTGAAACAGGTAGAAAATCTCTCTCTCTCTCTCTCTCTCTCTCTCTCTCTCTCTCTCTCTCTCTCTCTCTCTCTCTCTCTCTCTCTCTCTCTCCATCCATTCATCCACCTATCTATCTATCTATCTATCTATCTATCTATCTATCTATCTATCAATCTATCTATCTATCTATCTATCTATCTATCTATCTATCTATCAATGTGAGTGTGCTTGTGTGTGTTTGTGTGTGTATGTGCGCCCGCACGTCTGTGTGTGTGCATATGAAGTTGACACCATCCATGAATGTGCAAGCACCAAACTCTATAACTTTGTCTACTTTGAAAGTAAAAGACTTTAGCCAGAAGTAAAGTTAGATGTTTGGAATCCCTCCGTAGGCTATAGTGGAGTCTTCATAACTAATGAAAATCTAATACTTATCTTGGATACGTAAAGCAAAAATGAAATATATCAGAAAACATTTCATTTCCTTCCACTGACACTTGTGCATTCATTTTTTTATTGTTTAGAACAAGTACGATACGTTACTATTCCGATAAAATTTTCATGCCTACTAAATAACCTCATGCTGAGAGAAAAATAGTAGTACATCTGGAAAAGCATCCATTCATCCATCCATACATCCATCTATCAACCATCCATCCATCCATCCATCCATCCATCCATCCATCCATCCATCCATACATACATACATGCATACATACATACATACATACATACATGCATACGAACACACACACACACACACACACACACACACACACACACACACACACACACACACACACACACACACACACACACACACATATATATATATATATATATATATATATATATATATATATATATATATATATATATATATATATATATATATATATATATATATATATATATATATATATATATATATATATATATATATATATATATATATATATATATATATATATATATATATATATATATATATATATATATATATATATATATATATGTGTGTGTGTGTGTGTGTGTGTGTGTTATAATAAATATGGTATTATGAATATATAAATACATCACTACTCGAACATGAATTAGAAGCCACAGAACACTGATAATGCCATCAATGCATATTAGAAGTTAATGACTCGAGTAAGTCTGAAGGCAGTGTGTCTTTTGATTTAAACCTTCCTCCCAACCTCACTTACTACTTCAATATTAATTTTATGCCTGTTATTTGGTAATAATAATAATAATAATAATAATAATAATAATAATAATAATAATAATAATAATAATAATAATAATAATATAATGATAATAAGTATAATAATAATAATAATAATAATAATAATAATAATAATAATAATAATAATAATAATAATAATAATAATAATAATAATAATAATAATAATAATAATAACTAACAATAACAATAATAATAATAATAATAATAATAATAATAATAATAATAATAATAATAATAATAATAATAATAATAATAATAATAATGACCAGCAATAACAACAACAAGAACAGCAGCAGCAGCAGCAAGAACAATGTTAATGGTAGTAATAATAGAGTTGCAGGAATATGAAAATCCGAGGGTGCTGAGATGGTTTGGACACGAGGCAGAATGAATGAGGGACGACTAACAAAGAGCTTGTGAAGTGCAGAAAGCAATTGGAGTAAAACCGAGAGAAAAACCTGAGAGGAGAGAGATGAATGGGGTGAAAAGAATCTTCAATACATGTGCTATGTCATTCGAGCAAGGAGAAGAGAGTACAAGAGATGGGAACGAGTGGAGACAAATTATGAATAGGTGACGCTGGCCAAAGGGATTTCCCGGATTTGTTCAGTGCTGTAAACTGGGATGAGTAGATGAGTAGAGGGGGCTGTTATGAGGTGAAATAAAGGTGGTAAATCAGCTACGGATGTTTCCCTCACGGCAGAAAAGGCTTGTCTGCTTACCCAATGGATGGTTCAGGCAGTGAAGGGGGATTGTGATGACAATCTATCTCCAACAGCGACTACGACTACAACAACGACGACGACGACGACGAGACACTTCATTCTTCCTCACTAACTTTATTGTGTTGACACAGACGTATTTCCAGCGTTGTACTAATACCCCACTTTCTCAATTAGATTTCTAACATATATTTTCTTTTTTTTTCCAGAATTTGATGTAGTGAGATTAAACTAAATAAAACATATCGGTATCAAGCACTGAAAACGATTTCTGGATGAGAAGATACTATTAAAAAAATATAAGCAAAAATTCAGAACCATTAGAGCCAACGAGTACCTAAGTATCCCTTCTTGTATATACAGCATTAAGTTTTAAACCAAATTATTGTAATTACTATTATTATTATAAGCATTAATTTTATAATAATAATAATAATAATAATAATAATAATAATAATAATAATAATAATAATAATAATAATAATAATAATAATAATAATAATAATAATAATGATAATAAATATTATTTATTATCATTATTATTATTGTTATTATTATTATTATTATTATTATTATTATTATTATTATTATTACTATTACTATTACTATTGCTATTGCTATTATTATTATTATTATTATTATTATTATTATTATTATTATTATTATTATTATTATTATTATTATTATTATTAT
>JAXCGZ010017228.1:10000-40000 GCA_037179515.1 Halocaridina rubra | reverse complement strand
AGTTTGGCTAAGCTAGTTTTGAAACATTTCTAGTTATGACCGAATAGTTTTAAATATTTAATCTAGGGAAAGATTAGTTTTCTAAAGTTTTAGTTTTGATAAACTAGTTTGCAATATGTTAGTCATGTGACCTTTTGAGACCTCGGTTCTTACAGATAGTTAAAACAGATTCATTTTTGTCTTCTATATACATGAGTTATTTTTCACCTTATAAGGGGGATGGCTAGGTCAAGGCAAATTAATCCGTCTCTTTCGGAAGAGAAAATACGGAGGAGGGGATTCCCAGTCCCCTCACTCCGCCCCATTTAGTCGACTCTTGTGACACGCAGGGGAACACGGAGGAAGTATTCTAGCCCCCCCTCTACTGTGAAATAGATATATAATTTATACATTATCTCTCATTACACAAGTAGGTGACCTTTGTAGTCTGGAAACTTTAAACATTGCAAAATTTATATTATCATAATGCGTAATCCTCCCTTCGTTTCTGTTATAAAAACGTACATTGCTTTGGGTAAGTAGTCACCATGGCTCAACCGGTAGCGTCCGCGACTCTGAGGTGTCAGGTCGAGGGTTCGCGCCCCGTCATGGTCTGGGGTTAGAAAGGGCATGCACTCAGGGTAACTATTACATCTGCCAAAACAAGTCCTTCGCAAGAAGGCAACCGTCCTAGCCCTTGGTTGAAAAAGGAGTCCGTGACGTAAAACCGGATGTCTTTTTATTTTTATTCTATCATATTTTGGTTGTTGTATAAGAATTTCGAATAGTCGAGGTTTTGTTTGTTTCAATTTATTATTAGTAGAGACTTTTTTTTTTTTTACGACTTGGTTTTGTTTCAGAGACACCGAGTAGTGTTTAATTTATAACTAAATAGTGACCGAGATAAGACTTCATATTATTCCAATTGTATGATGGTTACTTATTCTTATTCATATTTATTATTGTTATTATAATATAAAAACAAATCAAAGGAAAATCATTAATTAATATACATGTGTGTGTATGATATCTATGTTATAGTATTTAAGTTTACGAAAGCTCCTGCTTTATTTTTTTACTATAATATGCTTATATCAATATTTTCTTCGAGACATTCAATGATCGTCAATAACTAATGAGCAGATTATAAAATAAGACATTTTCAATTAGCCAGTCATCATTAGTCTTGTTTATTACTTAACAATGCATAAATATATAAAAAATTAATAATTCTCTGCCATTAAGAAAATGCTTAAGAAAGAGACCGATATAGCTATCAATTGTTAAAGTGTCTAATTGGTGGTTGAAGGTTGTTCCCACTGAATGGCTTTGCTGGCAGTCTTGAGAAACTGGTCTTATTGATCGACACCTCTAAAGGGGAGTTTACACGGTCAAACGGTTCGTCGAACGCGGTTCGACAGACAAGTGTTTGAAGTGATGTTCGAATGTGTGAACGGGGTATTTAGTTGTCGAACACGTGTGTCAAACGTGTTCGACAACCAAATACCCCGTTCACACGTTCGAACATCACTTCAAACACTTGTCTGTCGAATCGCGTTCGACGAACCGTTTGACCGTGTAAACCCCCCTTAATAGGAGTGTCAGTAGCTTGCTGACAGAGTACACAGTGCCATTTATCAAAGCACGAGACGGCACTACATCACGTTTGAGGGCCAACACCAGGAAAACAGCCATTTATATTCGTGACTTTATATATGTTCCAGTTGCTGGAGATGTCACAAACTGTCCCAAGATTTGTATTATTTATGAAGGTTTTATTTGAAGAAATCATGTTCTCTTCCAATGTACTATAGCTTCCCAGCACTACGTATTTACAATGTATTTACGTCTCTGTATGCCAGGGTTTAATAATAATCAATGATCAGTTGCATCACCCCAGGTTTTGAAGTCATAATCATCCACAGACATCACAATTTTTGCTTCAGTTTGTGCGTACTCTTAAGTTCACCAACACTAATTGTTTCATGTCAATCTTCACTTGATAAGCATGCATACATACATACATACATACATACATACATACATACATACATACATACATACATACATACATACATACATACATACATACATACATACATACATACATACATACATACATACATGCATACATACATACATACATACATACAGACAGACAGACCTCATGCATACATACATACATACATACATACATACATACATACATACATACATACATTCATTCATTCATTCATTCATTCATTCATTCATTCATTCAGACAGAACAGACAGAACAGACAGAACAGACAGACAGACAGACAGACAGACAGACAATGGCCGTAACCCCCTTTGTGAGGAGAGTGGCACACTTATTATAACTTGCTGTTAGATCACTAAGTAACCTTTTTTACTGTAATAAATACAGAAGACGTAAAATAGCACAGAACATATCCTACTTCTTTTTACTAAGGCTGAGTAAAATCTGAATCAGAAATAACAGAGGAGAAAATGAAAAGAAAAAAACAGCTCACAACAACTATATCATCTTTGCCTTTATAAATAAAATTTTTATCGTTATAAAGGAAGGAAGGAAGGTAGGTCACAGAGAACATCATTATCTACCATATTGTCATTAGTTATATAAATACAACCTTTTATAAATAAGAAAGGAGATAGAAACTAAGACAATACAGAGGACTAACCTATTTTCATTCTCCATTTGATTCCTTAAATAAAACCTTTGTAAAGACTAAAGAAGGTAAAAAGGATAATAACACAAAACACTATTTATTCCTATTTTACTTTTGCTCCCTGAATTGATTCCTTTTTTGTGCATAGGAGAAGAAAAGAGGAGAAAAAGGAATACATTATGCTCCTTTTATACTTTTGTTCTTTAAGAAATTTATTATGTAAATAAATGAGGAAGAAAAAATAATTTGAAAGCCAAGTGGGAAATATATATAAAATCCAAAATTATTTCTTTTTTCTTAGAGTCACACTGTCAATAATGTCAATTTACCCCTTGAATTAAACGGGGCGGTTAGAATGCTAGTTCTCCGAGGGGCATTAGGAAGGGCATCTACCCTTAATTCCCCAGCTCTAGCTTGTCTGTGTCCACCCTCATTTGAATGGAGATTGATAGTGACACACAAAATGGAAAAAAAAAATCCATTGATTTTCAGGCACTGGGGGATCTCTCCATAACGTCTGGCACTCTAAATGAAGGTGCCACTTACAATGCTAAACATAGCTAGTGCTGCTGTTAAATTTTACCCTGTGTTTTGCAAGCACTGAAACCCCTTTCCACAGTAACTGACACTTCTAGTAAAGGTTTTCATTCATATTAATAATTATCAGACCACGAAGAGAGCTTCATGATGAACTAAATCTTGATAGAATTTGAAATATTGTGACTACTTACTAGGCTGCCAATCTACTGGTTTTTCTTAATGGATAAAGACGAGTTTCATATTATATCGATCATTGTTGACCAAGAGCATTTGTCTTTCATGTACACGTCTCGTTTTAAATATTTCAGTTAACTTTACATGATTCATACTACTGCATAGAAAGTTTTATTATAGCTATATTTTAGTTAAAAAGATGCAGGAGTATTCAAATTGAATATTGTGTTTGAACTGTCGTCTATTTTGTTAAAATATTTGTCTTTGTATTTTAGATTTTTTCTGTTACATTAATGAAAGGAAGGCACCTTGTAGATCTAAGGTACCAGTTGGGTTGGCACTTAAAGCACATATTAAAAGAAAATGCAGATTAGGGATCTACATACAGCCATCATTAAAAGAAGACATTGGCTGAAAGAAATCCTTTTTAGATGTGTATTGTATGTCTTTAAGGGAGTTTCAAGACTATAGCACTATGCTTAGTGTATTGCAGGATGTGAATTTAATGTAATATATTATAATCAGATGAACTGTTCATTGTTGGGCTTACGGTTTGTCATACATCCTGAATTAATGGTTTTCCCTCTCACATTTGTGTCCACCATTAGTGTTTATCTTTGCTCTTAGACGCAAACCAATGTTGGTGATGATTAGACTTTGACCTGACCTCCTCAGCCTTTCTCTGTTCTCTTACATCAGCATCTAATTGGCTGATTGATCTGCTATTAACCTGGATAGATTACATTTCTGCTTAAAAGTACTGTTCAGGTGTGTAGATTTGCGGAATATCACCTTGGATTTCCTCCAAATGTAGCGAGATTTTTTGTAAATTTTATCATATGCTATCTCTCACATTTATGTAAATAGTTAAAAGGTGTAAACATATTTATAATTTTCATAGTTAATATCATGGTTGGTAAAAGTCCACATGGTATAAAAGACAGTGAGGGACCGCAGTAGCATTGTGGTGAGAGCTCTTTCTGAGAAGTGACTAACCCGTCTTTGAACCCACCGTGGGATGTTAGGAAAGGCATCCATCTTTAAATTCACCAACCCCAACCTGTCTGTGTCCACCCCCACTCAAATGAGTGCCAGTAGTGGCACACCAAACGACAAACAGTGCCAATAACAATAACAACAACAACAACAATTACAAAGGAAATTGGTATATTCACTTTGTCTTCAATGCAAAATAGCATTTAGATAATTTAGAATGAATAAGTGTATTTTGATTCCCAAATATTTTTTTTCTATTTTTAAGTTGGGATATATCACCCTGGTACCCCCAGAGCTGCATATTTTAAAAGGGCTTTGAGGTCTGATGGATATTTATGTATATAATAACACTGAAGTAATTAGGTTTAGAATAAAGAATAATATAATACCCCAGCTCCGGTCTGTGTGTGCACTCCCATAGGGGATTAATAGTGACAAACAAAACAGTAAATAAGAAGAGAGAAGATAACAGTAATAAAGGGAACTTGATAATGTAGTAAAAACAAAATAGTGTAGACTCCAACTACAGAACAGAGTAACAGGCCATGTCTTGTTGTTGTTAAAACCATAATATTGATATTATTAAATGTAATTATGCCTATAGCAATGATAATGTAGAATAAAAAGTATTTTGATGGAGGTATTGTTCAAAATGGCAATCTCATTGAAAGGTAACAATGACTTTTTTTTTGAAACTGTGCATTATAGATTAATTCATATCCGCGGTAGCACAGCGGTTAGAATAAATGAGTGGGAAAGTGATAAATCTCTGCTGGGGCCAATCGGGGGACGTTAGCAAAGGTATCCGGATTTTATTCCCCATATTCAACATGTCTGAGTCCATCTCCTAGCGAATGGGAATTAATAGTGATTCATAAAATAGTAAACCACAACAATAGTTAATGAAAAACTTTGCACTATTTACTAGATAAAGAACCTATCACAAATACTGACTTAGGGAGACCTCATATTCTAGATGCATTATCAGGTTGATAAGGTCAACTAAAGGTCAATCCAACCTGAAGGGGGGACAGTACTTGCACTCAAAGAAAAAAAAAGCACAAAGGACGATAGCTAATATAATTTGGCGAGTGTTGCGTACTTTATTGCTTTGGGAGAGTCCAAGACTTTCAGTCTGTTCTGAGCACATTTCCAAAAAGATTATTTACAGAAATTTATAACAAAATAAACTTTATTTACAGAAAATTACGGCCAAGTAAGCTTTATTTAAAAAAAAAATCATAGCCAAATAAACTTTATTTAATGAAATTTACAACAAGATGATGCAATTCTCATGCTATATAGAGACCTAATATTCATTTTGACCTCCCGTGTCTTACGAGGGTTAAGATTGACCTCTAGCTGCCCTTATCTCCATGATCATTTATCGGGGTTGATTACCCTCCCTAGGTTCCCCCTCCCTAAAATCGGCAATTTTGGTTGTTTCTTCATCAATTAGATAGTTTCATAGTAACGTCCGTTTGCATTACCTTCTGGATGCCATTATGTGTCACCATCAGTCCCCAATATGAAAGTGGACCCAGACAAATTGGAACAGAGGAATTAAGGTTGGATGCCCTTCCTAACGCCCCGCAGTGGGCTCTATTGTAAATCTGTCTCTTCCTGAGACGAGTGCTCTAACCACTACGCTACTGCTGTTATAAACGTGATTTGTTATGTATGGGACCTCAGAGAGAAAGCTCTTATTCTCTTTTAATGTAATTTCCGTTTTGATCATTACCCCATTAATTTACTCTAACTTTCAAGTTATTACTTCTATAAGCGTATTTACATCTAATGAAATCATGGCAGAAGAAGAAGACAAAGAAGAAGCTCTCTCTCTCTTTCTCTCTCTCCTCTCTCTCTTAGAGAGAGAGTTCTCTCTCTCTCTCTCTCTCTCTCTCTCTCTCTCTCTATCTATCTATCTATCTATCTCTCTGAGAGAGTCTCTCTCGCTCTCTCTCTCTTCTTCTTCTTCTTCTTCTTCTTTTTGAGAGAGAGAGAGAGTCTCTCTCTCTCTCTCTCGAAGAAGAAGAAGAAGAAGAAGAAGAAGAAGAAGAAGAAGAAGAAGAAGAAGAAGAAGGAGAAGAAGAAGAAGAAGAAGGAGAAGAAGAAGAAGAAGAGGAAGAAATATATATATATATATATATATATATATATATATATATATATATATATATATATATATATATATATATATATATATATATATATATATATATATATATATATATATATATATATATATATATATATGGGATATTTGTGAAAGTATAACCCTGATTTATATATTTGGAGCAGGAAAACTGAACGCCCAGGACTGGGTTGTCAGAAATTAGACCACGCATGCGCGCGCTGTCTTTTCGTACTGCGCTGCCAGACGTATAAGCGAATTTTTAATTTTTTAACGGTTCCAGACCCGGAGAACTGCGTACGCCGGGTAGGATCGATCCTCTGGATTGTACGCGGGCGTACACCTTGTCCTACGGCCGCGTACTATCAAGAAGATCGATCTTACCCGTCATAGGCAGTCTTCTACGACTGATTTGGTCTTCCGAATCACGGAGATTATTGGGTGCAGCAGCCAATTATCGTAGGCCCTCCACGACGGTTCAGGACCCCCTCGATTTTTTTAAACTACGTAGGACCGTTAGGATTCCTTCATACGCAGACGAAAAATTACACCCGATTATCGTAATGACGTCATTGCTGCCGGGAGGATTCCGTCTTTAGACGGTTTTAAGAGTCGGGTCGGGGTTTTTGGCTATGTGTGACGCCAGCCTAATTAACAATATGGTATCCAAGGTTTACAGTTTAAGAAATCGGGCCATTGGCTGAGAGGAATCTTACTTTGATGTGTATTGTATGTCTTGAAGAGTCCAGGTTTTTTGGCAGTCTTTATTAAGTGATCTTTTAATGAGTGAATTTCCTGTAATGTATGGCAGTAAGATGAACTGTTCATCGTTGGCTTAAGGTCTAATACACGTCATGAAGTCATGGCTTCATCCTAGGTTTACAATGTTTAAGAAATCGGGCCAATGTCTGTCTTCATATGATGGTTGTAAGTAGATATCTAATATGGCATTTTCTTTTAACATGTGCCTTAAGCAAGCTTCATTTGCTTAGTGCCAACCCAACGATGTAATTAGCTATGCAAGACCTCTTCCTTCATGTAACAGGAGACTCATTTAGGTTAAAAAAAAATTGAACCAGAGAGACTTAATTAAAAAACTAAAAATAATTAATATTTCTTTTATTGGTTCTTTTTATTTATTACATACATTAATATCCCCCTCCCCATGCCTTCTGAGTAATAGCTTGGTGAGTGGGGTGGAGCGGCAGGGAGTGGCTGCTGTTTGGCTGGGTCCTCCCCCTCCCCTCCAGGAGTTAAGATCCTGTCCTCCTAGACAAGGAGAATCCACACAGTCCTCCCACCCTAGGCAGTTACTGTGTATAAGATATCACATTTATTTTTGGTGTCTTGAAGACTGGAGTCATATTCAAAATATCAATATCTAAGGATGTAAAACCACCCTATCAGCTGAAGTTGTAATAATGAAGTCTCACTGTAACTGAAAAGCTAAAGATATGCTTCAGATCCGTAGACTTCAGAGATCTTGGGTTGAAATAATAAGCATTTGAGATGCAGAGAAATTTTATTCAGTCAAGAAAGTCTTAGACTGGCTTGCACAAGTAGAGGACAATTTGAGACACTTGATGTTGAGGACATCGTATGTCACTAGTGGTATGACGAAGCATTTGATGTTCGTTTTACATGTGAAAACTAAATATTATAATGGCAAAATAGGGAGGTTGAATGAGTCCCTGAAACCATTTAAGCCAACGAGTCATCTACCCGTGTGACACGGGCTTCAAAAGAGGAATATATTAAAAGTTCTTTTAAAGATATATTGATGAATTTCCAACCAAGCATTACTGAGACTAGAATTCTAAAATTGTTACATTCCACTTCCTCATCGAAGCTACGGATGAAATATTTATAATGGCAATATTCACAGTGATTTCTGTCCAAAGGAAATCGATAAGTGATACCCTTCTAATTCCAAAATACTGGGAATCAAAGAATGCTATACATAAAGTTTAACGTAAGTATTAAACTCCAGTCACTGCGTTCAATATCTCATATTTTTATTTTTTTTTATAATGTTACATATATGTATCTGTACATGATGGGTTTGCTGCTTAGGTATATTTTAAGAACGTAATAACTAGAGAATAAAAGCTAAAGAAGAAACGAAAAGAAAGATAAAAAAATGAAGGAAAGTAGAATAAGAGAGAAGAAAAAAATAGATCTCTCCGATTTGGAATGGACTCTATTTTTATCTGTATAAACCGCTCAGTGTCTCGTCCTCCTCCTTTATAGGAGTGGTAAATCATCGGCCAAAGGATATCAGAATCCACATAGGCCTATTCTTTTGAGGACATATAGACTCATCACAGTGGTGTATCTTTTTTTTCTTTTTCTTTTTTAAATCAACTACAAACAAAAATATACCTCTAAAAAGTGGAGTTAAAACCAAGGAAAATCCAATTTTGTTTTTTACTCCAGACTTGGTAATGACTAATACAAAAGGCAAAAAAATCTTTAATCTTGACTTTGGAATACTTTAAAATACTTTTTACTATTTTTAGCATATTTACCTCAAAAGGCTTTTATGCAGAGCCCAGTTTTACACTATAAAACTGGTTTGTGACCAAAAACATTAACCAGCTTGAAGAAACAAAAGCCTGATTATTAATATTTGTTGATGTATTAACAATTAACCTCCATGGGCCAGTGTCATTGTAACTAATGAATTTCATTTATAGATGGCTCAACAATCACCCCAGGGGGCAGTACAGATGATTAATCCCCATGTCTTCCCACAAAATCCCCCATAGGATTTCACTGTATGCCAGAACGATTGAAAAATCCCCAGGATGCCCTCCGTATCCCGATATTCTGACAGCTCCAAGCCAGCATCCTCAAACTTATAAGAGCTGCCAAATCGGACTCAAGGTCAACCTTCTTGGATAAGAACGCTGTTTGACTTCGAGTAGAGAAGGATGAAAAACACCTTCTATATTAGTATTAATTTATCTAAGTATCTTATTTCTTGAATTAGAGATGACAGCTGTGGTGCTGTTTCCTGTATGCTAACAGTTGAGTAAGGTTACTGAACAATATCTTACCCTAAAATAGTTTATTAGTCTTAGTCAATGTACATTTACACAACGTAATCTGGTATCTGCATCTGACATATTGGTTGACGGAACGGCTCTAAAAAGGCAGTAATAATTCCTTTTGTTTTCCTCTTATTCCCTCAAGTCTCCCAGTGAAGACCTACCAACACCATACTTTCAAATCTCAGAGCCATACTTTAAAATCTCAGAGCCTCGTATATCTGGAAACTTACGACAATATGAAAAACAAAGTCTCTCCACAAATAGACAAAAAAAAAATGCAAAATATGGAAGAGCTAATGACAATATGAGGTTACATAAACCTACAAAATTAACGAGAGTTTGCAGATAAAAACTTAGTTAGGAGACTGAAATTATTTTCTCAGAGCTTAAATTTAAGAAAGATTGAAGCTAAAGTTTCCATATATATCTCTCTGGAGTTTAGCAACATACACCTCACCAAATCTTTCAGCATAATTTTGCATCAAAATCACCGTATAACAAAAACTCCCTGGGACGATAACCAACAAACAAAAATACCTTGGGACAACACCCACTGAAACAAAATCTCCTTGGGACATAACCACCTTATACCAAAAACATCCTGGGACAATACCCCTATGAAATATAATTACACTGAGTAAAACGCTTTTTGGAACAAAAACACCTGGAACAAAATCCGCATGGAACAAAAAAAAAACTATAACCTAAGACGAAACTCTACAGAACACAAAAAATACCCCTAGGAGGAAATCCCACAGAAAAGAAAATTACCCTGGAACAAAACTCTGTAAAAAAAAAAAAAAAAAAAAAAAGTCACAAAGAGGCTTGGTCAAGTTAATGCAATATTCATGGTAAGCCGTCCTACAATACAATACCAATATTTTCATTATTTAAATCACATTATATATGGAATGTAATATTTTACGAGTTAGAGGGGAGTTTATGAACTACAAACAAAATAAAAAAAATACAATTTACTTATTTATACATTATATTGGATATTACTCCTAACTTTACTTTTTTTCAGGAAGGTAAATTTTTATAATAAAAAAAAATATAAATTATTACCTAATTTTTAGTTATAATAATCCAGAGGGGTTTTACCCAAAGATGTTTTGTCCTAAAGGGGATTTACCCAACATCCACAAATTGTCGACATCACTACCAATAGGCCATCGAAAAAGAGACCACACTGATATTACGAAAATAGCGACTGAGACTTAATTCCCTAGCTCCAACCTGTCTGTATCCGTCCCATCCAAGTGGAGATCAACAATGAAACATAAAACATCAAATGATTGATTGATTCGGTTTTACGTCTCGAACTCCCTTTTCTACTAAGGGCTGGGACGGATGCCTTCTTGCGAAGGACTTGTTTTGGCATGTGTAATCTTTACCTTGAGTGTATGCCCTTACTAACCTCAGTCTGTGACGGGGTGCGAACCCTCGACCTGCCGACACAGAGTCGCGGACGCTACCATTTAGCCACGGAGACTACCACATAATAACAACACCAATATAACAGTCACATACATGGAAAGTATATCAAATATGTTAAGGAACTCACTGGTAATAGAAAACTACACAAAAGTGGCATCAATCTTGTGGTAGTCCCTGTCAACTCAACAGCTCCAATGAGCACACTACTGTGTGAGGACTGGTGAAACAGTATCTTACATAGCTTGGGCAGTAATAAGAAATAATTGGCTATTTTTATAAGCAAATTTACTTTTACCAAAACCTGAAATTTCGAAGATGTCTCTACATTGATAGCATATTCACTTAGCTAGCTGAGTTGACAGGTGCTACCGTATGTGGGGTACCATTACCCTTTCCTTCCTACCTCAAGAGATTCGATGAATAAATGCACTACGACCCACCCTATGGATTCAAACTCGGGAACTGCTGGCTGTCCAAACTCATACAAATTAACAGATAGTGAAAAATGACGCTTTATTAGGTGCAGAGCTTCAGGACAAGCCTATTAATGCCTATTCGTGTGCTTACTATGACGTCTTAAGAGTCAACACAGGGGTGTTAGGAATGACCTATATCCTTAATTCCCTAGCTCCAACAGGTCATAAAACGGCAAAAAAAAACACAACTACTAATAGAGGACATAGGTCCACAAATGACCACAATTTCCACTGGTGTACTCATTATACTTGCTTTGGAGGAGAGGACAAAAAAACAGCATAACTCACTAATGTCCCTTGTACACCCTACACGATCAAACGAAAATTGAACTAATCTGCCACGGAACAACATGGGTCCACTGGCCCTGACCAGATGACTCCAGAATTAGAAGTACAATATTTCTGATAATCTGATAACTAAAAAAAAGCCTATAGAAGCCACCTACAGGCTAATACAGAAATCCAGTTGTATTAATATTAAAATAAAATTAGAACTGAGACGGTCACAAACAGATTATTTTAAATAAAATTAAAATGTTTCACCTCCCAAAAACACAGCAACATCCTCACAAGAGTAAAAGAAGGATACTGTTACAAAAACAACAAACACAAATACAGTTTTAAAAACTATGACCACACTACTAAGAAATAAGATTAGAAAAATCACATCCAACCAAAAACGATGATGGTGAAAATGGGTTTCGAGATCAATATAAATATATCACTACTGTATATGTATATTCAAGAAAACACAAAGAGGTCACAGGTAGAGCTGCTTGATATGAGATATCTACGCAAGGATTCAGTAATTCTCCTTATAAGGGGTGGCTGAGTCAAAACACACACAGTCACCAGAAACCAAACATACCTCGATGAATCCTCTTAACATCTAAGGGAAAAAGGGCTCACAGCATCCTGTTTGGATCATCCACAAGACAATCGGGCAAGGCCCTTCTGCTGTGAGGCAGTTATACATGTAATAAATACTGTACTTCAGATACGTTAGTGTTTCAACGTTTTATTAATTACAGGCTAACCTAATTGCTCCTTTTAAAATATCTATGAAAAAGGTAAGAAAAATTGCCTCTATTCAATCTCACATTAACGTCAGTCTTTACAATTAAAGTAACTCTCACAAAACACAAAATTAAAAGACTATTCATTCATTCCATAACTGCGTCAATCCCCAATTAAATACTCTGACCTTAAATGTACACTATAATATACTGTACAATCAGGCTGAACAGTTTTCTTCAACCAAAAAGCATCCGTAAGAAGGATGTACAACAGTGTATAAACCTACAGACTGTACAATGCTTCTTTTGTCAAAGTACAGTCAAGCAGGTTTTACATAATCTAATTGTAAATCTTAAGAGCAAAGAATAGTAGAGGAGATGAATTTTGTTGTTTAACATTCTGCATTAATATTAATCCCGTTATTGGTGTGCACATAATATAGGTTTGGAGTCAGGGAATTAAGGTTGGATACCCTTCTTAACGGCCCACGATGGGTTCAATTGCGGGTCTGCCACTTTGTGACTCGAGCGCTCTACCCATGTACTACCAAGGTCCCCACCACACTCTATACCGATAAAGATTATTATTAGCTTTTGGAGCAGAGTTTTTTAACTTGGAAATACTATGTTCAATAACTACCCACTTACAAAGGTTGGAAATCTTCTGCAGAATACGTCTGACAGAAATAGATCTATTGCTCTCCTTAATTCCCCGAATCCAATCTGTCTCTGTCCACCCCCACTCAAATGGGGATTAATAGTGACAATTTAAACAAAAAACCACAACCACAATTAATCAGGAACAAATAAAAATCAATAAAGAAACAAACACAGACCTGCATAGACACAATGCACTTTTCAGTTAAGAATAAGTGGCCAGGTGGAGCCAGTTTGGAATAAGCGGCAAAGCAGAACCAGTCAAAAGAAAAAGGAAACTAAGTGGAACCGGTTACATATAAGTGGCTGAGTGGCATTAAGTAAAGAATAATCGGCAAAATGGAACCAGTTACGAATAAGTGGCAAAGTGGAACCAGTTAAAAATAAATGTATATCCTCAACAGACAAAACAACTATCACACCAAAATAAGCACAATCGCATAATTTACATAGAATTTCTTCTTCTCTGTCAGCCATACAGATACAGATTACATAATGTATACAAAAAATGAATTATAATTGTAAAAATGAAAATACAATATATTACTGTGTACATTACTATTAACATTAAAATCAGACCTGCTAAAAAATCTTTAAATGCAAAATTTATACAGTTGTCATCTCCATTTGCAGAAATCGATCTTAAAAACACGCTACTGATTACTCTACTATCAAAGAAACTATTACACGAGGTCAGGTCAGGGTTTTCTCGCCCATCCATGCATAACGAAACCCAGAGAACTTAGAGTACAAAACACAGCTTCAGATGTAACCAAAATACCGGTCTCCCCCTCGAGAACTCTTGCGCCAAACATACACCAAATTCACTGGGAACTCTTCTGAGCCCATTGGAGGTGGCTGATGACTGCCAATATATCAACATATAATAACCAATCCATATTACAATCCTAAATAAAAAATCATATTCAATCATACTTAATATGATTATCTTTTTTTATCATATTTACTTCATGCAAAAAAGCCCAGGAGAATATAAGCTAAAAATATAGATATACTTATGGAGGAAAAATATGCTAGGTAAATATAAAATTCCTTACTTACAGCTTCTCATAGCTACCGAGTCTAAAGAAATTTCCTTTGGATTTGCTTTGTTTTTAGCCACATTTTCACTAAACTTCCTAAACAGAGAGATCATGAAATTATTGGCAACAGAACATATACAGATATCTTAAAATATATAACTATACAGTATAAAAAATATGGGATTTCTAATACAATGACAGGAGTTTTTTTGTTGATATAAAGTTAATATATAGCAACACTAAAGCCAATCTGGACTTACAAGGTCAACATTCTTTTATCATGATTTCCATTGTTGCACTTACTTAACCTGGAATCTTTGGCACAAGTAAGTATACATTGTAATCATTTATCTATTGGACAACTCTTAATTTGTGCCTTAGAAAAAGCAGCAGTACTCAATTATTTCTAGAAATTCTAGTCCAAAAATGCTGCTATAATTTTATCAAAAATATCATCAATACTTCTTAAACATATTCAATACTTAAAGTCCGTCACACAGGCAGAAAAATCGTTAACATTCCTTGTTTCAGAGACTTACTGACTCATCCACTTTTGGTATTATAATATCAATAGTTTTTACATATAAGACTAACACCAAATGATTAGACAAACTGGTGACAGACAATGTCCTCCACACCTATAATGTCAACGAATAAACTAATCCTCTGCTTGTGCAGTACAGCCTAATACATTCTTGACAGAATAATTTCTACATACATCGCAAATGTTACACAATCCAACCCAAGATTTCTGAAGTCTAGGAATATGAAGCGTATCATCAGCTTCTCAATTACAATGAGACTTCATTATTACAACTTTAGCTGATGGGGTGGTTTTACATCCTCAGATATTGACATTTTGAATATGACTCCAGTCTTCAAGACTCCAAAAATAGACGTGGTATCTTGATACACAGTAACTGTCTAGGGTTGGAGGGAGGGAGGACTGGGTGGATTTTCCTTGTCTAGGAGGACAAGAGCTGAACTCCTGGAGGGGAGAGGGAGGACCCAGCCCAACAGCAGCCATTCCCTGCTGCTCCACCCCACTCACCAAGCCTTACTCAGGAGGCATGGGGAGGGTTTACAATATATCAGGCCTGGGTTAGTAATCCACTTATTCTCATTTGTTATGGACAAGCTTTTAGAGTATCACATCAATATAATATATTCATTTAAGTAATAAAAGGAGTGTTCAGCATATATGTCATACTAAAAAAAAACACACACTAACTGTGATGCAAAATGAACACACAAAAAAGTACCATTTAAATAGGCCTTATATTTGGGAACCGCAGCAGCCGAATGGTTTGAGCACTCGAATCAAGTTATAATAATCCCATGTTCCGAGCCCATTGCTGGGAGTTAGGCAGATCATCCAGCTTTCTTTCCCCAGCTCCAACCTGTGTCCCGTGGGGATTAATGGTGACATAAAACGGCAAGAAAACAAACACTGAAATTACATTTGCAAAACATGTTTTCTAAGATCACTAGAGTAGCATCTCCTAAGCCATATAATATTAAGAATTCTAAGCTTTATGAGCGATAAGGCAATACTCTGTGAGCTAATACATAAAATCATTAACATTTTAGTAATTATATACAGACAAATACACTGGCTATAATCACTTTTGTAAAAAGTGTGGCTAAGTCAAAGTACATATATTCAGTCTGAAGCTAATATACCTCTATCACTCCTCTTAGCGCCTTACAGATATAAGCTGCCACAATTCCTCCCACCACCCTGCTTGGGTCATCCACAGGGTAAGTGGGAAAGGATCTTCAGATGAAAAAAAAATAAATAGCTTAAGATATACGAACATATAAATTATAAATATAAAAAAACAGACACATGTATGAGAAATTTTCTAAATACATATATAAAAAGTACGAATACATATGAAGTAAAAAATGAAACGAATAAGCCTGTAATAAATACAGAATCATATCAATTAATTAATAACTTTATAATAAATTCCTATGCAGACTTAATATATACAGTAAATAAATTCTTAAATGAATATTAAATCACTATGACTAACTGAACACTCCTTTTGAAATCATACTTAAAATACTTTGAAAGAAAACACAGATAAGCGAAAAAAAACTTGCAAAAGTATTGAATATTAATATATAAAGCACAATTAGCATCAAAGCCAAGATGGCTTCCATATTCAAACTTGCTACTAGGTATTGCTCAAGAGAACAAAAAGCTATGATTATTGAAGACTAATTTCAAAGAATATTACCTAATGAGGTTCAGTATGTACTTATTACCGTACTATTACACCACTTGAACAAGGTTTGGTTGGGTAAAGTTTCAACCAAAAACAAATATTATTATCAATTATATTAACACTGATATAAGAAACATAATTACTCTCATATTTCAAAAATAGTGTAATAGTGCATTTTTATTCATCTGTTTTCTTAAAGTTATATAAATAAATTCTATAATATAGGGTCACCTAAATGTAATCGCCGTGGCTCAACCGGTAGCGTCTGCGACTCTGAGGCGTCAGGTCGAGGGTTCGCGCCCCGTCACGGTCTGAGGTTAGCAAGGGCATGCACTCAGGGTAAGGATTATATCTGCCAAAACAAGTCCTTCGCAAGAAGGCAACCGTCCTAGCCCTTGGTTGTAAAGGGAGTCTGTGACGTAAAACCGGAACATTGAACAGGGTCACCTAAATACACCTTTGGAATGACTCTAATATTTTGTGAAAATACTGATACTCATGGGTCACCATTTGACACAAAATTAATACAAACAAATAAAGTACTGACATCAGTTCAAAATAGAAAATTATGACTAAATAATATAATGTTCACTCAAATTTCTAAATATTTCTAAAGCATTTAAAAATCTTTGATTTTATGTTCGAAAATCTTTTCCAATATTTTCAATATTTCGACACTGAATAAAAATGTCAAACAGCTCTCCCAATATTTCCAATGAAATTAAAATCTATATAAAGTAAAATATCAAACACTTTTCCCAATACTTCAAATAAATGAAGAAATATGTGATCAAAAGTTAAACTCATTTAATTAATATATATTTTTAAACTATGACTTATTGCAACTATCTGAACATCAGTCCCATGAAAATTGAGTATTTTCACAAAATATAAATCAACAAGAATATAAAACAAATATTTATATTTCAAAACATATGTCAATAAGCAAATATACGGTATTCTTCTTGGGAATCATCGACGACTGCTTTGTATACAGTATTATTTTAGGGAATCATCGACGACTACTCAATAAGTATAGAGTATTCTTAGGAATCATCGACGACTTCTTTGTATACAGTATTCTTTTCGGGAGTTATCGACGACTACTCACTAAGTATAGAGTATTCTTAGAAATCATCGACGACTGCTTTGTATACAGTATTCTTTTTGGGTATCATCGACGACTACTCACTAAGTACAGTGTATTCTTAGGAATCATCGATGTCCGCTTTGTAAACGGCATTTTTCTTTTCATAAGTCATTAAACATATATTAGAAGAAAAAATGAATAGGATAAAAACAATCCTCAAAATTTGCACCTCTGGCAAAATTTTGTATGCAATCATTTTGATCCCCAAATAACTAGTCCTGTAAATTAAATTCCTCAGTCGAAATGTATTACTGCAGGACTTTTAAAGTCAGTTCTGTTATCATATTCAGTAAGACTTGTGTCCAATGGAGTATTTCTGAACAATACATTAAACTAAAATAGAGCAACTTGATGAATTTGGATGTTTATGTTGCCACTCCTTTTAAATAGGAAGTTCATAGTATCAAATATAAAAGAGGTCGTATCTTCACCTTTATAAAGATCGAAATCAGATTACTGAAGAGCTTCTATCATCCTTGATGCTCAGGCATGGTGGCATTTCAGCTGATGTAAAAAATGTACCTTCAAGGTATAGGAGCTGAAGCGTAATGTGTTGCAAAGTCTGCAGCACTGTACTGCCGCAAATAAAGAGGATGATTTGCTATGATGGACTCACCATGCTGTAGAATACAGCAAAAACCTGCTATTGTAACACTGCAAAATATGATTGCATACTAGAAGTAACATCTCTCAAATAATCCAGTGTGATGAGGAACACAGTACTATGTATCTTATATATTAACTAGGCTTAAACAGAGCCCTTTCATCATAATACTGCATACATAGCAAAGACTGCTTTGGTATCTAAAATCTCATGCAACTGTGGAAGAAATGCATGTTTTGCATTTGTATTGCTAGAGTGCCGCAGAAGAGACAAATTTATCTGTCCATTCCAATGTCGTGAGTTAGAATGGAACTTTAGGCTGTTCACTTGACTCTGTGGTACACTGTTATTCATATTTTACATTCTCAAAAAGTCTAATCCCTTGCAAATTATAGATCTATATATATTATTATGGATGGCACAAATAATTCTGCGAAGCTTTAGTAAAATGATTCTAATTAGCAAATGTTAAACTTAGCCATAAAGTATGTAATCTGACTCTTCTGCAAGGTCAGTTTTGGTGAGTTTCCATGAAGGCTTGCATTAAAATATTTAACTAATTCACGTGTTATGTCTGTCTGTAAGAGACAATTCTCTGCCGCGTTTCTTTTGTTGCTCATTTTTAAATGTCTTTTCATATAATTTCTTTAACTTTTTTTGGCCTCTTGTATTAAAGAACCATCTGAAAAATAAATTTAACTTTTAGTTTTGAGAAGATAATTAAGCTACTACAGTTTCTTCACTTTTACAAGATGGGAAAAATGTAATTTCAAAAAAAGATTATATTGTTTGCCAATATTTTGCCACTATTAATAGTTACTAGTGTAGGATAGTATATTCGAAAAAAATTTCTCTTCTTTTGAGATGCAGTTGTTGCTAGCCGTTTTGTGTCACTATTAATCCCCATTAGAATGGGGGTGGACACAGGACAAGTTGGAGCTGGGGAACGAAGTGGGATGGCCTTCCTAACGCCCTGCGATGGGCTCAAACATGAGTCTGCCATTTCCAGACTAGAGTGCTCTGACCACTATGCTTCTATGGTCCCATATTTTTTACTTAATCATTCGAATTTAGGGAAAAAAGTTCATTTGTTTTGGCTACATTCTGCAATAAAAGGAAAACATTAAGAACAAGTTCATATTGTTAATATAATATACACAATTTAAATAATATATCAAATTAATATTATATAATTAATATTTTATTTTCAAGTGTAAGAAAATCAATCATTACTTAAATTCTAGCAAATATATTTATCTCTAATACTTATCTTTAAGGTTCATCTGAAGAACACAATTTTTCATTTTCACAGCACCTACAATAAATGGCAAATATTAAAAATAATTCAACAAAGTAACGTTACTGTATATAATATATTTAAGTAAAAAAAAAAATAACCATGAAGTGAATTCAACCAAATACATTTATCTTTGATACTTATCTTCCAGATTCATTAAAACATAATTTTCATTTCCTGACAAGAATCATGTCCAATGAAGGAGGTGAAAGCAACTTGGCTACTTGGTCATTATAGTACAATGAATGGAGAAGGACATAATGTTTGCATTTTTGCAATACCGTATCAAGTCAGAGATTGCTGCATACAACCAAGTAGTACTGAAATGGATAGAAAGATCTTGTCAAACATATGCAATATTTGAAAAGCATGACAAAATTTAGTAATATAGTTAATCACATATAAAAATTATTAAATATATTCACTGATATAAACAAGTATTGCAATCAGGAAGAGGATGTTACCCTAAGAATAGCAAAGTTATAAAACTATCATTCTAACATTACCGTTGTGTAGAATACAACATGAATTTGTAATACACAAGAAAAGATATTAATTGCAAACTTTACAAATTGTTTATTCATAAGCATACAAAAAACAATATAACTTACTGATAAAAATAAAAGACAAATTATAGATAAAGAAACAGTGGTCATAAGAAAAAACAATAGACGAAACATATTTTCAATGTATTTACCATTCTCAGTCATCCATAATATATAATCTCAAACAGCCATTGCAATTTCAGACTGCAGGGCGGGGTAGGCAGACAATGGGAATACTACGGCTGTTCTGTATATAGTCATATAACCTGAAAAAAATTAACTTGTTACAAATATTTCTTGCTATGGTCTTCCTTAGATTTGTTTAGACACAATTTTTTCCTGAATATCAGGTAGTTATAGCCCATGTTAATTACAGGGCAGCAACAACCAATATAGGAAAATTAAGGCAGCAAAACTTCTTCCTATCCAGTTAAGTCCTCACATAGGCACTTGGTTACCTAGTAGCAAATGTTAATGAAACAATGGACAGCAAATTCCCCACTTCTCTACTCACTTCGCAACCACCAATATAAAGTAAACGTGGTGGTTAAATACTTAACTCAGGCAGTGACAGACCTGAGATCGAGCCCACTGCGGGGTGTTAAGAAGAGCATCCAGCCTTAATTTGCATTTCCAAGCAATTTCCCCCATAATTGGGATTAACAGATACACATTAAACAGCAAACACTTCTTGGGAGTGACGAAAATAATACTACATGTTAATTTCATAAACCAATTACTCTAAAATAATAAAAAAAAAAAATTAGCATGTCGATTTAAAATGAAACATCCCGAATAAATATATATGAACAGAAACTATGTAACTCATTTAAAATGGCAATTTATATATGTGACTTAATAACTCTCCAACATGAATGCAATATCAAAATACTCGTCATTTCTGAAATATTTTATTAATAATGCTGACACGTTCCCCCTTAAACAAAGTGTATTTCATTAAGTTACACAAAAAGCTTTTATTTGCCCAAGATGTTTATTTTTCTCATGAAATGAGAAAAAAAGGATTGTTCAAAGTTAATCGTATAATTTCACCATAATTATTGTCTCATGATTGACCCAAATGCGATATTCATAAAGCTTTATGATGTATACTATACAGTACAGTACTTGGAATTTAAAACTCCTATTATATATATTTCCATAAATATGACAAACTTATTAGATGACACCTCGAAATATGATACAGAAAGGCTTTCTAATGCTATACTATCTTAGTAGCCTGAATTTATAGCTACACATATTTCTCCAATTTAATAAGGAAAGTAAATTTGGGCATGTATGGGGTGGGGGAGAGAATATACTGTACTGCTCTCTTATTCTCAATAAGTTACAAAAGGTGACTAAAAGGGTTGCAGGAGTTGGTTTCTTGTGGTTTTTCCAGGAATTACATTCTAGATGAAAAAAACATATACAATGATCGTAAGTCCCTTGAAAGAGGAATGGCCGAGTCAAAGCACACACATTCACCAGAGGCTAAATTACTTCGACTCCTCTTAGCTTCTTGGGGATAAGAGCTGCAAAATATCCTCCCACCACCCTGCTTGGGTAAACCACACTGTAAGTGGGCAAGGATATTCTACTATTCACCCTAAAACACAACCTAGAGCAAAATGCTGAGTGTGTTGGATTGGATTGAGTTTCACTACCTTGAAGATTTTGTTATGATTGTAACTACCCTGATACCTTACACAAAACATATTGTATAAAAAAAATCAAAATACTGAATCAGAAAAAACTTTGCATTATTGCTATTGCTATCAATGTGGCTAAACCAGCTAACTCATCTAATGATTAATCCCCATTATGGGGGTGTACAAAGGTTGGAGCCTGTCTGTGTCCACTGCCATAATGGGGATACAGAGTGACACATAAAATGGCAAAGATCATCAAATAACTAAAGGCTATGCACTCCACAGCCAAAGAAGGGTGACTAAGCTAACTTCATGAGTCAACTAATAGAATAGGGTAAATTACACAGGTTACATTAGGTCAGTGGCTCCACAAGACGGTTCTTGAGCACAGTTATCATTAACTTGGAGGTATACAGCCTATGAAAAAAAAAAAAACCTACTTTTCTCATCTTTCTGGTAATACTCTTTCTAAATATTGTATCACATAAGCATTGAAGTACCAATTTTTAACAATAATACTGGATTACAAATATGAAAAAGTTTTTTAATATGTTGAAGTTTTCTCACTGGCTTTTAGCTTAATGGCATCAAAATTCATGAACACCTTGCTATTGTAACCTTTTAACGATAAAAGCAATGAATATGTCAATTTGTAAGGAAAATTTACTATGAAACAAGACAATAAGAAAAGGAATCCTGAGTATTATTACTAAGTCAGAGGATTTTTTCTGGTTTTAAAGCCATGAGAAAAATTCTTCACTAAATATATTTACTAGGTAGCTAGTTTTTTCAGGTTTTTGACCAAGAGGAAAATGTCTTAAGATAAAAATATTTACTAGACTGAGGAGTTCCTTTTAGTTTATAACTTGGGGGAAATGCTTTTAACTCATTCAAAGCTAACGCAAATTTCATTAGTTTTACCTTTTTTATGGGATTCAGTTTCCTAATTATACAAAACAATACTGTATGCAAAGTTCTAAACAAGATAACCACCTTGAGATATTAATACAAAAAAGGTTCTTTTGATATTATTTAGGAATAACTAAAATCATTTACTTCACATGGGACCAATACCTCAGTACTGTATGAAGCCAGTACCTATGTAATGTCAATATCCCTGATCCCAAGTTGTCAACCAATGCTCTACTGGTTGTCTACAGTTTTATGTGTAACAGTTAATCCCCATTCGATTTAAGGTCGACACAAACAGATTGGAGCTGGGGAATTAATGCTGAAATCCAACTCAACACCCCATGGTGGGTGTAAACTCTGATTTGTCACTTCCCGAGTAATGAGCTCTAACCACTGTGCTACATCCAAAAATGGATTCGGTTTTACGTCACGAACTCCCTTTTCTACTAAGGGCTAGGACGGTTGCCTTCTTACGAAGGACTTGTATTGGCAGATGTAATCGTTACCCTGAGTGCATGCCCTTACTAACCTCAGTCTGTGACGGGGCGCGAACCCTCGACCTGCCGCCTCAGAGTCGCTGTGCTACATCCAAAAATGGCACCAACATATTCTTTACAGTCATATTACACATGATAATTTTTGTCAGTGACATATTATTTATATAACGTGAATTAAGCATCAGTTTGGTGAGGATCACAACAGGGTAAACATTTTCTCAAAGACATAAATTAAAATAAAGGGCAATATGAGACACAACGACATGGCGGTGCTCTTCCAATATGTGCTCTACCCACAATCTATGATCTACCATTAGGTTAGGTTAGAAATGAAAATGTTCATAGTAGATCATATACTGGAAGAGCACCGAAATGGTTCAATTTTCAACCAAACTATATAAAATCAGTCTACAAATTAACTCATTCAAAATTATATAATCACTCCCACTCTTTACACATATGGATAACAGCACTAAGACAAGTAAAGATAATCCCTTTGGCAGCCAGGCATAATTCCTGGAATGTGCATATCTTATATTAACCTAACCTAAAAGTTATCCAGGAAACGTAGTCCAATTTATCTAGTGACAAACCCAAAACTACCATTTTGGCACTATGGTGACACCCCTAGTGGATAGGGGGGTAAGATCATCCCCAGCAGGTGGCCTGAATAGTACTAAAATTACTTGGATCTCCCAAAGAGGAGCAATTCCCAGTAATCAATGTTAAGTAAAAATAAACCAGTGCACAAGATTGTAAAGATGAATAACCCTCACTTGTTAAATAATAAAACCCAAACCTAACGTAACCTAACCTACCCTAGTTACTCATCTTTACAAGATCTTTGGTCACCAACTGCTTCGGGTTCATAAAACGGCCAAGAAAAAATTGACGGAATATCAATCTTACGTGACTTTAGCAACAAGGCAGAACCACAAAGGGCCATTTACTGTTTGAGAACCCGCTCCCCCAATTATAATTCTGACATGACCAAGAATTTAGTGTCATTTCACATTTGAATGCTATATACTAATAACACATAAAAAGTAGCATTAGATATTGTTTAAACCTAGATCTGAACTTCCACACTCACCATATAAAATAAATCGTGTAAATGGCTGTCTTAAACGGTATAGATGAAGCACAGCAGAAGACCTGACATATTGAGCTTGGCCCAGTGTTGCCAACTGAGATATATCATTTTGACTGAAAAATCCCTAATAGTGTGACAAAATATCCCTTCGTGTACCTAAAGATTAGCAAAATATCCCTACAAGTGCTTAAAGTTTTGAAACTGCTTCATATATTGTTGTGATAGGTTTTACGTCAGTCTCTCTTTTCTACTAAGGGCTAGGACGGTGCCGTCTTGGAAAGGACTTTGGTTTCGGCAAGTGTGGTCGCTACCTTGAGTGAATGCCTTTTCTAATCTCAATCCGTGGCGGGCTGCAAACCCACGACCTGGAGAGTTAAGTTCGCGAGCGTTATCGCTCGGCCACGGTAGCTACACCGCTTTATATATATATATATATATATATATATATATATATATATATATATATATATATATATATATATATATATATATATATATATATATATATATATATATATATATATATATATATATATATATATATATTTTTTTTTTTTTTTTTTTTTTTTTAATAACGTTTATTAAGCTAATTTTAGTACCAATCAAGATGATTAATATCCAACATATTCTACAGAAATTTTATTGGTGGATGAAAACATATTCAGCATAAGCAAATCACACACACACACACACACACACACACACACACACACACACACACACACACACACACTTTTTCAGTGTAAGAGTAGTTAATAATTGGAATTCGCTAAGCGAGGAGGTAGTTAATGCTATCTCAATCAATAGTTTTAAGGACAGGTATGATAAGTATCATTAAGTACAAAATGGAACCGATCAGGAGACGGGAAGATACGAGCTTTGGGCTCTTTCCCGTAAACACAATTAGGCAATCACAATTAGGTAATCACACACACACACACACACACACACACACACACACATATATATATATATATATATATATATATATATATATATATATATATATATATATATATATATATATATATATATATATATATATATATATATTTATATATATATATATATATATATATATATATATATATATATATATATATATATATATATATATATATATATATCAAAAGCCCTTCATATAAGATGTTTATTTCGCCTTATGCAAAATTATATACCTGTAACTGAATCTTTGAAAGCTCATTGGATAAGTATCTGTATCTGCTAACAGTTCTGTCTAAAAATCAATGCTAGTTTTATCTATAATTTTAAGGTCCCTGTTGATAAACAATAGTGAATCTAATGATCTAATGATTAAGCTTCCATTTTCTTGCGTCTCTTTGTTTTATAATCATGTTAATGTTTGTGACCATGTTAAAATTTGTAACTGCTGTGATGAATAATTGATTAAAACCGGTAAATTCTTATATATAAATTGTCTAATTCACACCATTGAAGAAAAAAATTGAAGCTCTATGAGTCCAAAATTCCCTACATTTTTAGCTATTTTCCTTGGAGGTCACTAAGTCCCCACGTTTAGAGACTTGTCCATACAGTTGGCTACACTGACTTAGCCAAGACAACAGCTACTTTAAAAATAAGTTCTTACATTCAATAAAACAGTAGGATAAAAAAAAATTAACGCTCATTACAGGCTTTAAAATAGAAATAGTACATACATAAGAACATAAGGAATCACTCAAAAACCAAAAATGAAAATATTCACACCAGGTTCTCTATTATTATATCACCTCCGTTTTCTTTTATTACTCTTCTTCTTCTTATATTAATATTATATATATAATGTTACATAATTGATTCTGATTTATAGGTGATAAACGAGAGACAGTATCTATGATTACTGTGATAATTTTTACTATATATATTTATATATATATATATATATATATATATATATATATATATATATATATATATATATATATATATATATATATATATATATATATATATATATATATATATATATATATATATATATATATAATGGATGATAAAAATCAAAGACATTTTGTATTTACAGAGCCATTCAGTAATATATACATGAGTTAATAAATAATTAAATCAATCAGAAATAATTTTTATGGTTCACAGTCCCCTACTTAGTATTTCTTTCCCGTAAATACTCAGGTAAGTTTGCTTGACTCAGCAACCCTCTCTTATAAAGGGGAATATGGTTCTTTTGCATATATATATATATATATATATATATATATATATATATATATATATATATATATATATATATATATATATATATATATATATATAAATAACATATGTGAAAACAATAATCATATTTTACCCCTGACCGGGACTCGAACATAAGATACATAATTGCAGTGTCAAGACGCTACGAACTACAGCACAGAGGATCTAAGAAAGAAGCCAACCTCAAAGCTAACTGTTTTGCTAGGAGTGAATGCATTCTTTCTGAATGTTTTTTTTTTAATATTACAGTTTCTTGCAACCTCACTCGTGGCTTCGTTTTCGCATTTAAATCAAATCTCAATCTATATAGGCATCAATAATAGTCAAATAAACACATTAACATATGTGAAAACATGAAGCATATTTTACCCCTGACCGGGACTCGAACCTAAGACACATAATTACTGTTTAGTGTATATATATATATATATATATATATATATATATATATATATATATATATATATATATATATATATATATATATATATATATATATATATATATATATATATATATATATATATATATATATATATATATATATATATATATATATATATCCCCCAACCTCACTCCTGGTTTCGTTTTCGCATTTAATTCAACTCCTAATCTCATTCGGGATCAACAGTAATCAAATAAGCACATTACCATATGTGAAAACTTGAGTCATTTTTACCCCGACAGGGACTTGAACCTAGGACTTATAATTACTAAGCCAAGGCGCTACCAATTACACCACAGAAGGTCTTAATAGGTAAACTGACCTTTCAGCTTATATCTGCTATACTAGGAATGAATGCATTCTATCTGAATGCCACTATATTCATATAACAGTTTCCCCCCAACCTCACTCGTGGTTTCGTTCTCGCGTTTAATTCAACTCCCAATGTCATTCGGGACCAACAGTAATCAAATAAGCACATTATCATATGTGAAAACATGAAAAATTTTTACCCCAACCGGGACTTAGAAATTATAAGTCCTAAGTTCAAGTCCCGGTCGGGGTAAAATTGATTCATGTTTTCACATATGGTAATGTGCTTATTTGATTATTGTTGGTCCCAAATGAGATTGGGAGATGAATTAAATGCGAAAATAAAACCACGAGTGAGGTTTGGGGAAATTGTAATATGAACATAGTGGCATTTAGATAGTATGCGTTCATTCCTTATATATATATATATATATATATATATATATATATATATATATATATATATATATATATATATATATATATATATATATATATATATATATATATATATATATATATATATATATATATATAAACAAAACTAAAGTGTCTTTTGTCGTTTTATGAGTCACGAATAGTCCCCATTCGAACAGGCGCACAGAGATAAGTTGGAGTTTGGGGATCTAGCTTGGATGGCCTTCCAAACGCCTCAGATATATCGAACTAGCAAATGCAAATTCAAAAAGTACTTCACAAAACCTTAAAAACGTCCAAATTTCTCACCAAGAAATATTTCATAAAAGCAAACGAGCAATTAGTTTACAAAAACCTCAAGTGTTACATATGCAAAAAAAAAAAATCTTATTTAAATTGAAAATAAATATTGAGTATCTTGAAAACAGCATTTGTGTCTCAACGGAGACTTCTTAGCCTTCCCCCCCAAAAAAAAAAAAAAAAAAACTTTATTTGCAGACTTTTGACCCCCGGGGAATACTAAACACGTAATATAAAATAAGGAAAAATATTTATTGTTTCTTTGTTATATGTTTATAAGTTTTTCTTTCCTGGGATTTTTTTATTTTTATTTATTTTTTTTTTGTGAAGGAAGGAGAGCCACGAACTCACTTGAATATTATGAATATGTTTTTTTTTCTAGTATGTGATTATTTTTTATATGACAAATATTCGTTCTTTTATGTTTTTGCTTTTCTTATTTATTCTTTATATATTTTTCAGGATTGTAGAGATACAGTCTTTTGGATATTATGAAAATGTTTGAGGTTCCTGTTTCTATGTTTCAGAGGTGTTTTCTAACATGAAGCTTCTTTATGTCATTGTTATATATATATATATATATATATATATATATATATATATATATATATATATATATATATATATATATATATATATATATATTATGATTGTGACACTAGGACGGGCCAAAAAAAAAAAAATAAAACAGCCCTCATCGGGCCTGGGCACGAAGAATACATTAAGTAAAGAGAAACAGAGATGGAGAGTGCAATGACTTGTCAGATGTGGAGGGATAATAAAAGATGTGTGATGAATATCCAAGAATATTCAGTGTAGCTGTAGGCATAGAAAAAGAACCGTAACTGAAGGAAAACTTTGTTTTGCCTTTTACATTTTCTTTTATTCAAGATTGTGGAGAAAATATTATCATTCGGTATATATATGTGTCTTTTAGCTTTTCATTTGTTTGTATGCTTGGGTCATGTGTTTTGATATGACAATTTCATATTCTTTGTTCTTCTTATTTTTCTGTTTTTGTTTTCATGTAAAACTACAGGGATCAAATTCTCTGTTACATTGAGAATACGCATTGCTGGCTTTTATTTTTCATTAATAATAATAATAATAATAATAATAATAATAATAATAATAATAATAATAATAATAATAATAATAATAATAATAATAATAACAATAATAATAATAATGATAATAATAATAATAATAATAATAATAATAATAATAATAATAATAATAATAATAATAATAACAATAAAAATAATAATAATAATAATAATAATAATAATAATAATAATAATAATAATAATAATAATAATAATAATAATAATAATAACAATAATAATAATAATGATAATAATAATAATAATAATAATAATAATAATAATAATAATAATAATAATAATAATAATAACAATAAAAATAATAATAATAATAATAATAATAATAATAATAATAATAATAATAATAATAATAATAATAATAATAATAATAATAATAATAATAATAATAAAGTAATAGTATCATTGGTATAAAATATCGATTAATAAAGCAATACATAAAAACATACACATGCACACACACAAACACACACAGATACACACACACACACACACACACACCTAAGAATATATGAAAAACAAAAACATAATTCTTAGAGAAAAGTAAAAATAAAACAAACAAAAATTAAGATAAAAAAAATATATTCAGATGAAAATTAAACTCGGGACGAAAAAAAAAATAAGAAAAAATTTCTCTTATTTCTGTTTCTTAATGTGTGACGCAAGATAGGCAGAAAGAGAAAGTTTGTGAATAAACCAATTAGAGCTCTCACAATGAGTTATAACTACCCAGAAAGTACCTTATCCACTAATAACCTTCCACTCGATCCCCACTTCTAAAACGTCTATTAAATAAATTTCTCAAACCTTCTTTACCCCCCCCCCACGTGCACTATATTCTCCTTTTTTCAATTAATTATTCAGGGCAATAAGAGGTTGGATGTGAAAGAATGATTCCTGTTAAGTTTTTCTTCTTCTTCTTCTTCTTCTTCTTCTTCTTCTTCTTCTTCTTCTTCTTCTTCTTCTTCTTCTTCTTCTTCTTCTTCTTCTTCGTCGTCGTCGTCGTCGT
>JAXCGZ010017227.1:65000-98871 GCA_037179515.1 Halocaridina rubra | reverse complement strand
TGTAGGTAGAAGTACTCAACTAACAATCTCTCTCTCTCTCTCTCTCTCTCTCTCTCTCATCTCTCTCTCCTCATTTTTATCAGCATATGCACTCACTCCCTCTCGCATTTTCTCAGCTCTCTCCTCTCTCTCACTCTACACACACACACACAAAACACACATTATCATATTTACCTTTGGACATTATATATCCTTACCTAATCTTTCCGATTCAAAGACTAATTCCCCTCTCTCTCTCTCTCTCTCTCTCTCTCTCTCTCTCTCTCTCTATTTTTCACCCCACGTGTCCCCTTCCATTGTACAACTGTTTCCGTTAACTCTCAAGAACTTCTTCTACTACTGTTGCGATAACCAGTTCAGAGTCCGAATTGAAGGTCTAATAATCACCGAAGTTCCGGTTTTACGTCACGGACTCCCTTTTCTACCAAGGCTAGGACTTGCGAAGGACTTGTTTTGCTGATGTAATCTTAACCCTGAGTGCATGCCCTTGCTACCTCAGACCGTGGACGGGGCGCGAACCTTCGACCTGACGCCTCAGAGTCGCTGACGCTACCGAATGAGCCACGGCGACTACGTCTATAATCACCGAATATTCTTGAATATTCGTTACACATGTCTTATATATCCCTTCACACAGACAAGTCACAACACTCCCCCCAACTTTGTTCTCTTTATGTTTTTCGTCGGCCCAGGCCCGTCCTAGTGTCAAGTCAAAATAGGACTTCTAGGCCAATTTCTTAAAGTGTAAACCTAGGATACCATATTGTTAGTTAGCTAGACACACACAAATGGATTACATAAACGCATCTGACGCGGTTCTGTGTATGGCTAGGATCCCGCAAGGGATCCTAGTCCGCACGTTGTGACATGCCACTTGGGTGTGAAAGCGGCCTTATTATTTCAACCCAGGAAGACCACGTTCCTCTTAAAGCGATATATTAAATTTCCAAATGTCCATATTGGCGTCACACGTGGCATGCCACGCAGTGCCACTTTGGCGTGAAAGCGGCCCAAAAATTGCACATGGTGATTCATCACTACTTAGGGTATAGCTTCTATTTTTCGGTGCGAATTTTTTAAGAGCATATTATTGTGATAGTAGTATTGTGTGTGTGTGTGTGTGTGTGTGTGTGTGTGTGTGTGTGTGTGTGTGTGCGTGTGTGTGTATAATAACTAGACGACTTACAAGATTTAAACTCTTGTTTTTTTATATGTTTATATGAAATAAAAGTGACAATGATTATTACTACTACAAATAATAATAATATTAATAATGAAGATAATAATAATAATTATATTAGATAATACGTAACAATTACAATAATGATTAATAATAATATTATTAACTAATGACAATAATAATAATAATAAAATAATAATAACAATAAAAACAATGATTACAAATAATAATAATAATAATAATTTGTCAAATATTAGTATTATTGTTATAACTATTATCATTATTACTATTTTTATGATTGCTTCCTTGATATCTTTATATGCAAATTTTCTTGATATATACTAAAAATAAGGTCATTCCCAAAATATGAAGAAAATTCTATTATTATTATAACCACAACTACTGTTAATAATATATTTAACATTTACGCCATAAACTAATATCGAAATACAGTATCAACGCATGCGCGTAACATTCACGCATGCGTTGGTTCCTCTACTCACGAATGAATTCACTCAGTCAGGTGATTCAGGAATTCATGAGTGAACACACACACACACACACACACACCGATAATTTCACCGTTCAAATGCGTTACATTCCTTCAACAACTTTTTCAATTTAATAGTGAAATCATACATCGCAACTCTGCGGATCAGCACTAGGCTTACTCTCATGAATTCCCGAGTTTGCACCATCAATGCGGTTCGTATGGCATCTCTCTGACAGAAGCTCTCTTTCCTGGTAGCATTTAGTAAGTCAAAATGTATGCGAATATACCTGTGGATGTATGGGGTAAATAGTGAAACAGTATCCTGAGGAGCTTGGACAATAATGAACGTTTTGTAACGTTATTAAACTTTATTTCCATTTTACAATGGGTATTCGTCAGCCAGGACAAGCCCCAACCCCCACTGTGATGTCCACCCACAGCAGTTCCTGCCAGTAAACAGCTTAAACTCTCGGTCTTGGACGGGGACCGATCTTTCGACCTCGTGAATGCGAAGCCAGCGCGTTACCACTGTACTAGCCTTTCCCCACGGAGGGGCAACCGAGTTCAAAACGGTGCCAATTTCAAGCCCGGATCAATGGACACGGTTGGCGTTGGGTAGGGCATCCATGTATTAAACAGTGAGCTAAATCTAACGCTTCTCTCAACGGGGTTAGTAAGAAAATGCGACCCCTGAATGCCCATGTTCCCAAGTAATGCGTTAGATCTATAGGAAAAAAAAATACACAAATACATACATACATATGTACATATATACATAAAGATGGTTTTTTCACCGTGGCTCAAGCGGTAGCATCCGCGACTCTGAGGCGTCAGGTCGAGGATTCGCGCCCCGTCACGGTCTGAGGTTAGCAAGGGCATGCACTCAGGGTAAGGATTACATCTGCCAAAATAAGTCCTTCGCAAGAAGGCAACCGTCCTAGCCCCTGGTTGAAAAGGGAGTCCGTGACGTAAAACCGGAACAACATAAAGCCGTAGTTGCTTACCATTATTGCTGTAAACATATCGAGTGGGGATGGGCACAGAGACCTTAAAATGGAAATTTTGGTTGGATGCCCGTCCGAACGCCTCGCGGCTGACTTGCGCTCAGATCTGTCACTGCTTCGGTCAAATACTCCAATCATTATCTAATCCAGTGCCCAAGAACACACCATCAAGTTTGTATGTTCCGGTTTTACGTCACGGACTCCCTTATCAACCAAGGGCTAGGACAGTTGCCTTCTTGCGAAGGACTTGTTTTGGCAGATGTAATCGTTACCCCGAGTGCATGCCCTTGCTAACCTCAGACCGTGACGGGGCGCGTACCCTCGACCTGACGCCTCAGAGTCGTGGACGCTACCGCTTGAGCCACGGTGACTACAAGAACACACTATCAAGTCATCCCGTAAATAAACGAGCAAAAACAACAAAAGTTTAAACCTCAAACAAAAATGGAAATAAATGTTTGTTTGTTTGGAAAAGTCACGTGGGTAATTCTTTCAATTCGGTAATCGGTAGTTGGAAACGAGCAACTGACAACCATAACGCGAATAAAAATACGGGTTTTCACCATTTAAATAAAGTCTCAAATTGTTTGACACGAACAGGATTGCATTACTCTGTCACACGCTACAAAAGAAAGTATTTTTGAATTTTATGCGTAACGGTGAGTCTTCCTTCGATTGGGGGGTGGACAGATACATGCTGTAGCCATATATTATGGCGGGATGCTCCTTTCTAACCCAGCGGTGGACTCGAATATAGGTCTGTCAGGCTCATCACTTTCCGACTGGAGCACACCAAACACAAAATAATTTTGTTTTATATATTGTACATAATTTTTATAATAATAATAATAATAATAATAATAATAATAATAATAATAATAATAATAATAATAATAATAAACCTTTATTTCCATTACAATACAATGGGTATTCGTCAGCCGGGGCAAGCCCCAACCCCCCACTGTGGTGCCCAACCACAGCAGTACCTGCCAGGAAACAGCTTAAACTCTCGGTCTTGGAAGGGAACCGATCTTTCGACCTCGTGAATGCGAAGCCTGCGCGTTACCACTGTACTAGCCACCAGGCTAGTACAGTAACGCATTTAAATGAGCACGCACATACATGGAAGAAAAAAAAAACATACGAAATGATATGGTGAAAAAAAAAACACATAGTCAACACTAATAAAACAAGGAAATACGACAAGCCCAAACTCGGCTCTTCTGGATATACAGCCCCAATATCCCACCTAGGAAGTCCTAAGTTCTATGCCCATGATGATTTGTATTGCTTCTCTTCACCAGAGCCTCTTAAGATGAAGAAAAAGTGAGTCGTTACATTTCTGTTGTGGTATTGCAGCTACATACCAAGAGGATACTAAATTAATAACAGTTTTCAAAATCTGACGAGTCGCACACTCCCATCTCTTTTTTTTTGCTTTCCTTTATGTTTTCTTCGTGCCCTGGCCCGAGGAAGGCAAAAAAAAAAACAACATTTTTTTTTTGGCCCGCCCAGGTGTTACAATCATAAAAAAACAAAAAATAAAACAGGAAAATTATATCTAGAGTACTCTCTCTCTCTCTATCTATCTATCTTTAAAAAATTCACATTAATTCCGTTCTACCATTCACCCATCGCACCCCGTTCACACGTTCGAACATCACTTCAAACACTTGTCTATCGAACCGCGTTCGATGAACCGTTTGACCGTGTAAACCGCCCTTTACACTATATTTTATTCTAAATTACTTGCTATGATAATAAAAATGAATTGCAAATTCTATTAATACTTTATCTATACATGACCAAATATAGATTGTAATGTTTAACAACTGCAATATCACTGGGAGTGCCCATGTGCACGTCCCCATGTACAGTTATTATAAAAAAAAACACACACACACACACATTCACTTTTGCCACAAAGGAGACTGAAGTGCGCACGCAACAGACGCAAGACCATTTAAAGACACAACCAGATGAGATTTATGAGGTACTGCGAGGGAAATATACTTCAGCGACCACATGTCCTGTCTCTTCCTAACACCCATTCCCCCCCCCTTTTTTTCCCTGCCTCTCTTACTTCCTTCCTTTTTTTCCCTTTCCTACACAATTACCTTGCTTATTTCTTTCCCAGAAAGCCTTTTTCAAGTTAGTTGTGTGTGTGTGTGTGTGTGTGTGTGTGTGTGTGTGTGTGTGGGAAGAGCAGTTTTCCATAACTGAATCCAAGATCATGAAAATACTGTTCCTCTAATACCCTCTTATATCTAATTGACTTTCCTTGAGCCTGCTGAAGGGACAGGGGTACCCACACTAGGGGCGTCCCCTCTTCTTCTTCGTCTACACTCTACATCTTTTCCCACTTTTATGTGGGGTCGATGTTTCTGGCCAGTGTTCTCTATATGTTCCTGTCCCATACCTCATCACCCAACAAACCTTTAGATCTCAGGTCGTCATAATGCGAAATTTATTATTAGAGCTCTATTCTAATATCATTATTATCACTCTATTACCATAATTAAATTTATTATTATTATTATTATTATTATTATTATTATTATTATTACTACTACTACTACTACTATCTGTTCACTTATTTGTTCAATTTCGCGCCCCGTCACTGTCTGAGGTTAGAAAGGGCATGCACTCAGGGTAACGATTACATCTGCCAAATACAAGTCCTTTGCAAGAAGGCAACCGTCCTAGCCCTTGGTAGAAGAGGAAGTCCGTGACGTAAAACCGGAACTTATTTGTTCAATTACATGTCTATTTATAAGTGTACTCTTAGTTTTGTAAAAGAACAGCCACTGTATATAACAAAAAAAAAACCGGAAATAAATGTTTGTTTATTTTGTGTGTTTGTTTATGAGAGTGGAAATCAGGATTTTCTGGGTTAGAACCATTCTCCATGCTCACTAAGGGCTTCTGTTCAAATAAATATTCTTTCTTAAAAGATATTGATTACATTTTTACCGCCATAACTCTTCCCCTCGTTCTTTGTTATTTCCGGTTAGTGCTGACATACCTTTTTAACGTGGCATCTTTTTTTTTTTCTTAACCTCCCTCCCTCACTCCCCTCAGATCATGACATTTCCTCAGGAGAGCTCTGCCCTTGTGTAAATTCACAGTTCTCTCTCTCTCTCTCTGTACTCCCAGACAAAAATAGATCATATAGACTGAGCTGTAGTCACCGTAGCTCAAGCGGTAGTGTTCGCGACTCTGAGGCGTCAGGTCGAGGGTTCGCGCCCCGTCACGGTCTGAGGTTAAGGGCATGCACTCAGGGTAACGAGTACATCTGCCAAAACAAGTCCTTCGCAAGAAGGCAACCGTCCTAGCCCTTGGTAGAAAAGAGAGTCCGTGACGTAATACCGGAACAACAACAGACTGAGCAAGCCTTTATATATATATATATATATATATATATATATATATATATATATATATATATATATATATATATATATATATATATATATATATATATATATATATATATATATATATATATATATATATATATATATATATATATATATGTCCATAATATCAGATATGCGTATGTCCATAATATCAGATTAATAAAACTCACTCACTTTCTCTCTCTCTCTTTTGTGTGTGTGTGTGTGTGTGTGTGTGTGTGTGTGTGTGTGTGTGTGTGTGCGTGCGCGCGCGTATTAGCCTTTCGAGTACTCTCAGACATTCCCTACGGTGAGATCTAACTTCCCAAGCCCCCCAGCAGCTTGTATTCAGCTCTGCTGGTACACCCCATTTCCTTTTCTTTATCTTTTATGGCAGTATCCCTAAACCCTTCCTCTGGTTCTCACATCTGGAGTGCAGATTCCTCATTTTACAACCATCAGGTGATATATTTTTTTACCTTCCTATCTTCTCTCCCTCTGCAAAGGAGGAGCAACTGCAGTGGATTCCATCTTGCCTTACCCCCCCTCCCCCGTTTCACTACATAAAGCATGCCTTTTATTGTGCAACCAAATGGGGCGTTTCGTGTGCACGTTTTCATAGTCAGTGCCATGAGGATGGCATTGCAGAGGAATTCGAGATGGTACGTATGGCTCTGAGATTCAAGGACTGACTTTCTTTTCTATATATATGTGTGTGTGTGTGTGTGTGTGTGTGTGTGTGTGTGTGTGTGTGTGAGAGTGAGAGAGAGAGAGATTAATGTATGAAAGTATGGATTCTATGGTTTTGAGAGATGGGTCAACCAACTGGAAGCTTTGCTTTTGCATAAGCTAAAGATAAGGAAGAAGTGCCTAGCCCATTTTGCACATCACCCCTCCCCCTCGAGAGGACAATTTGGAACATTCCTCTCCAAAAACTGCCTTTGGGTCTCTCCCTCCGGATTTTCTCAGAGGATTTACTCCCCAAGCCTTTCACATGGGCATGTAGTACAATCAATCAAGTATGCATTCACGGCTAAATACGAATTTTCAGCCAATTAAAAAAACTGTTTATTTAACTCACTTAGACAGGAACATCTGACTGGCACCAAACGTCAACGCCTACTTCACAACTGTTAGAAAGTAATTTTTCACCCATAAGGAAATTGGTAATTAAACACAATCAGGAATTCCTGATTGGCTTACTACGTCACGACTGGTTTCGCAACTGGGACAGTCCTTTTCACCCATTAGGAAATTGGCAATTAAAAACACTTTAAAAGGAACACCGGACTGTCTAACGACGTCAAGAAATGGTTTGCAACTTAATAGACAGTCATTTTCACTCATTAGGAAATTGGTAAATAAGCCCATTTTAACAGGAACACCTAACTGGATACCGACGTTAATGACTTCTTATTTTATCAAATAACTGTATATAGGGACAAGTGCACAAGGGCAGTCCCAGTGACATTGCAGTTGTTAAACATTACAATCTATATTAGGTTATGTATAAATCAAATATTAATAGAATTTGAAATTCATTTTAATTATCAAAGCAAGTAATTAAGAGAGACAGACAAACAAACAAACATTTATTTCCATTTTTGTTCAATGGTTATTCTTCTAAAAGTAAAAGTAACTTATAAGTACACATGTAATTGAACTAATAAGTAAGAGGGTAATACATACAGTTAAATTACATGTAGCTTTCTTAGAAAATAATGCTGTAATAAAAATGTTAACAATAATGTTAATAATAAAGTAGTAATAATGACACTCGATACAGTAAGAATAAAATAGTGTAACAATTGACTGTCAGTTAATGACTGTTTTATAATTGGATGAAAGTAATTTCACCCATGAGAAAACTGGTAATTAACACACAATTATCCGGAACACCTGATTGGCTAACGAAGATAATGAGAGATTTCGCCACTTGGCAGAAAAGATGAAGTTCGCTAACTGCTCTAATGCATGTTTCTACGCTCTAGAACTTTCCGAAAGCTTGTAATTAGGATTTCAGAGAAATAAATACTGTAAAAGCTTGCAATATTTCTGCCTTGTCCTTAACCCTCTACTTTTTCGTCTTAATGTTATCTTTGTACCCGGGCCTGATGAAGGCAATTTCCTTGCCTGTCCCGGTGTCAAACACATAAAAAATTAAAAAAAGGTATTAAAAATATCGAACATTTTTCACAAGTACGATAACGGATGGGCACTTCTGCCCTTATGGATGACTTTGCCTGTGAAGAAAACATTCACCATTCCTCATACTTAAATGCACTACTCAAGGAGTCTGCTGAGTTGACGAGAGTTATTACGACACCGGGACACCACCATCCTCTCCTTATCTTGATTTTCTTTTGACTAAGATATGTGATATTAAATCCAGTCGAGGCATTTGACTTAATTTATATGTGGTTAGTCTTGGACTGAAGTTAACTTGGGTTAGGTTAAGGACATTGTAAATAAAGTTAGTTTAACTTAACTCAGCCAGCCAATCAGGAGAAATGAACTCTCAACTTTATAGGTGGAAACTTAAGATGAGGAAACAACCTTAACCTCATATGTGGAAACCAAGATGAGGAAACAACCTTAACCTCATATGTGGAAACTAAGATGAGGAAACAACCTTAACCTCAAATGTGTAAACTAAGATGAGGAAACAACCTTAACCTCATATATAAAGATAATCAATACGTTGAAATACACAAAATATAACAAAAATAAAATAAAACTGAAATGAAATAAAAAACAAAAATAAAAATTTAAATCTAAATATGGAGTAAATATATATATAAAAAAAAAGTGAAAAACTGAGGTGAAAAAATAAAATGAAAATCTAAACATTTGGAAACTATATACACAATGTTTGAATCAGGAAATCCATTTTAGAATGCTGAAACCTTTTTCCAAGAGTTCATGTTTACGTGAAAATCATTGGGCAGTCGAAATGACTTCGTGACGGGGAACCTCTCACGCTGATTTACCTTCAAAGATTGGCCATTTCTAGTCATGAAAAACAGCTTTTCATGAAATCGAGGGATGGCTTCAACAACAACAACAACAACAACTACTACTACTACTACTATTACAACTAATGCTACTACTACTACTACTACTACTACTACTACTGATACTAGTGTTATTAGTACATTTTCCAGTTTCTAGTGTACCCCTATTCATGGAAAACTTTCAGTTTTAATTAGTGAAAGACTACAACAACAACAACAACTAATACTCCTACAACTACTATTACAACTAATTCTAATACTACTACTATTGCTGAACTAATTCTAATACTACTACTACTGATACTAGTCATTAGAAAATTTTTCAGTTACTAGTGTAACCCCTATTCAAGAAAAACTTTCAATTTTAATTAGTGAAGCACTACTACTACTACTATTACAACTAATTCTAATACTACTACTGCTGATACTAGTGTTAGTACATTTTCTAGTTACTAGTGTACCCCTATTTATGAAAAACTTTCAATTTTAATTAGTGAAAGACTACAACTACTACTACTACTTGTGCTGCTACTACTACTAGTGCTGCTACTACTACTTGTGCTGCTACTACTACTAGCGCTGCTACTCTTACTGCTACCGGAATTCTGTATATTTAAAGAACAATTAAGAATATCTTAAAGAGAATAACAACTTAATCTCTCTTTATTTATCAATTTTGAAAACACTTACGTGGTTTCTAATTTATCAATATTGAAAACACATACGAGGTTTCTAATTTATCAATTTTGAAAACACTTACGAGGTTTCTAATTTATCAATTCTGAAAACACATACGAGGTTTCTAATTTATCAATATTGAAAACACATACGAGGTTTCTAATTTATCAATTTTGAAAACACTTACGAGGTTTCTAATTTATCAATTCTGAAAACACTTACGAGGTTTCTAATTTATCAATTTTGAAAACACTTACGAGGTTTCTAATTTATCAATATTGAAAACACTTACGAGGTTTCTAATTTATCCATTTTGAAAACATTTACGAGATTTCTAATTTATCAATTTTGAAAACACTTTCGAGGTTTCTAATTTATCAATTTTGAAAACACTTACGAGGTTTCTAATCTATCAATTTTGAAAACGCTTACGAGGTTTCTAATTTATCAATTTTGAAAACACTTACGAGGTTTCTAATCTATCAATTTTGAAAAAACTTACGAGGTTTCTAATTTATCAATTTTGAAAACCCTTACGAGGTTTCTAATTTATCAATTTTGAAAAAACTCACGAGGTTTCTAATTTATCAATTTTGAAAACACTTACGAGGTCTCTAATTTATCCATTTTAAAAACACAAGGTTTCTACAACTTGAAACCAACGACATAAACGTGATTATAAATAATAAACAGACATAGTAGCAAAAAAATATATATATATTCACTTCGTAACATCCCACTCCAACCAGGTTTTAGCCCCTCCCCCCTTCCCTCTCCCCGAGGGAGGCGCATTCAGTTGAAACCTGAACCCAGTTACCTCCCCTCAACTCCTCCCCTTACCAGTTACCACCCCTCAACTCCTCCCCTTACCAGTAGATGGGTACTCCCATACCCACCACGATCACCATTTGTCAACAGGAAGAGGGCACATGGAATACTCGAAATGAATGTTATATGCAGGGTTGCCAAGTGATTTGATGAGAAAAATGACATACAATTAAAAAAGGACATTTTTCCAACAAAAAGGACAGATATATATATATATATATATATATATATATATATATATATATATATATATATATATATATATATATATATATATATATATATATATAAAATCAAAGGAAAGAATTTCTTCGAAGGAAATAGCTTCGCTATCGTCTGCAGCAATGGCTGGAGAGCTAGGACTGTTTTGGGCTGTCCTTTTTTTCTCAGGGAAAAAAAGACAGGCGGGTCTCAAAAGGGACAGATTGTCCTTAAAAGGACAGACCTGGCAACCCTGGTTATATGGATGTGAAGAGTCATACTAATATGTACTGCATTACAGAATGCATAACATTTCAGGACTTCATACCTAAGTCTGTGTTATTTTGAACTTTGTATATATTTCAGTGACCCAGAGCATATGTATCTTATATAAAGTGTACATTTTGTTTTGGTTTTACGTCACGGACTCCCTTTTCTACCCAAGGGCTAGGACGGTTGCCTTCTTGCGAAGGACTTGTTTTGGCAGATGTAATCCTTACCCTGAGTGCATGCCTTTGCTAACCTCAGACCGTGACGGGGCGCGAACCCATCACGTGAAAGCAATTGCAGATGGCTTTCACATTTTTTGTTACGTTTCTGGTGCCCGGGCCTTTATTGCTTAGGGCAGTTTTTGCCTGTCCCGGTGTAAAAAAAAAAAAAAAACACTTCATGTGTACAATATTGCAGATTGCTTTCACATTTGTTTTGTAACGTTTCTGGTGCCCGGGCCTTTATTAATTAGGGCAGTTTTTACCTGTCCCGGTGTCACAAAAAATAAAATAAACAAATTAAAAAAAAACAACACACACACACACCCTGACACATTCGAGATATGGAAAGCTTTAATTAAAATAACATGTTGTAAATCCATGTCTTCTAGTTTATCCTGAATTTCAGGTTTCCTAAAAAACCAGAAGATATCTATTATGAGATCCATACAATTAGATACAAGAGGAAAAGAGGCAGGAGAATATGACGAAATCAAAATTTCAATAGTATTAAAAAAAAAATCGTGATTTGGAAATTTCAAAGGGAAATAATACCTTCAATTTACGTACGAGTAAATAAGAAAACTATAAGGAGAATCTTACAGCTTAAAAAAAAGAGAGAGAGAGAGAGAGAGAGAGAGAGAGAGAGAGAGAGAGAGAGAGAGAGAGAGAGAGAGAGAGAGAGAGAGAGAGAGAGAGAGAGAGAGAGAGAGAGATAAAGAAAATGGAGGAAAATAAAGAACAATTGATATATTTAAAAGGGAAAATACATAATAAACGACGTAAATAAACTATATAAGGAAATAACTAAGATTTCCTTATATATATGAGTGTCATATACAAAGGTGGAAGCTCAGGTTAAGTCATATTATAACTTTAAGAGCAGAAAACACTCTGTCAAAAATTAAAACCTATTTCCAAGAAATTGGGCTGTTAATTAACGAAAGTAAAACACAGTGCATATTTATTGGTTCAAGGTTCCACATAGCACAAATTCCAGAAAACACAACAGTTAATTTTTGCGACAATATTATCACACCTAGCAAAACAGTCAAAAACCTAGGAATTCACTTTGATAACCACATGTTGTTTGATTCCCACATAGATAAAGTATGCAAAAAGGTTACAGGAACATTAATGTACTTATCACGTATAAAAGACAATTTGAGACTACCACTCGAATAACTGTTGTTGAATCTCTAGCCCTAAGTCACATTAATTACTGCACAACTGTTTGGGGAGCTACCACTAAGACTCAGATAAACAGAATACAGAAGCTTATTAATTTTGCAGCTCGAGTTGCCCTGGGAGGAATAAGAAAATACGACCACATCACACCAGCTCTCAATAAACTTGGGTGGCTGCGGACAGAAAATAAGGTCGCTTATGCTATTTATGTTTTTGTATTCAAAATTTTGGACCATCATTATCCTAGCTGGCTATTTGATTTAAAAACAGTCAGGGATATAAGGGGAACCAACACAAGACAGAGCAGTGAGCTCTTTATTCACAGAACAAACACAGAAGCAGGTTCAAAGATGATCACTATCAAAGGGCCAACACTCTGGAATAATATTCCAGAGCATCTTAAAAATGCATCCTCTTTCACAGCTTTCAAAGGCAAACTATACAGTTTTCTTTTGGACAAATAGTTGCTGCTCATTAAGAACTAATTATTCTCATTGTAAGGAAACAAATATGGAAATGATGCCGATAATAACGATCCTGTATCTAGTGGCATACTTACTACTTTATTATTAACATTATTGTAACATTTTTATTACAGCATTATTATTTTCTATGAAAGCTACATTTAATTTAACTATATGTCTAACCCTCTTATTTGTTAGTTTAATTACATGTCTACTTATAAGTTACTATTATTGTTGAATAACCATTGTACAAAATGGAAATAAATGTTTTTGTTTTGTTTTGTTTTGTGTGACGGAGGAGGAGGCAGGTGATAGGGCGATATGGCGATGGTGGGAGAAGCCGAAAGGAGAAGTCATGGGCTGCTTTCACACCAAAGTGGCACGTCGCATGCCACGTGGCACACCAGTTGAAAACGAACATCCGGAAATATATGAAATCTTTCACTCAGAAGTGGCGTAACACGTCCTATGTGCCACTTCTGTGTGAAAGGTTTTATATAGTTCAGGATGTCCGTTTTCAACTGACGTGCCACGTGCCACTTTGACGTGAAAATGGCCATAGGGAAAAATACTCCAAAATGTTGCAATGACATAAATACAGAGGGTAAAAGGGAGTGTCTAACGCCTATACATGTCATGAAACAAATGACAAAAAAGCAAAAACAGTACTGAGGGGGATTGAGGGCTGGTGTTGACAGCAGAAAGGCGTCTTCGAGACTGAAGTGGCCCCAAAAACTACTTGAAAGTTGAGGGTCTCAACAGACCTATAATTCCATTACAAAAATTCATTTTCTCTCACTCTCTCTCTCGAGTGCAACTCGAGAATAAGGCAGTGAAATCAACTTTGATAATAATAGGAACCATAAAACACATTCTTTGATATGTTCCGGTTTTATGTCACGGACTCCCTTATTAACCAAGGGCTAGGACGGTTGCCTTCTTGCGAAGGACTTGTTTTGGCAGATGGAATTGTTATGTAATTGTTACCCTGAGTGCATGCCCTTGCTAACCTCAAACCGTGAAGGGCGCAAACCCTGGACCTGACGCCTCAGAGTCGCGGACGCTACATTCTTTGATAGCTAGATGGATTTAACGCCTGGTTCTCACCCACGGGGTAAGAACTTCGATACCCATGGAGGATAGTAGAGTTGCTTAGCTACAAAAGCCAATTGGAAATAATAAGAATGGAGTAGTATACATAGCTTGTAGCCCCTGCCAGCATAGCAGGCTCAGCAAGTACATAATTTGGTGTAAGGTCTATGGTGACGTCAATTCATACGCTCAGGCTTCGATTGGTGTAAAGACACATGTCAAGCAGATCTTGCAAAAAGTTAAATTTTTCATTAATCGCGAGTATCTTGTAAATCCACTATCATGAAATTCTGAAGATAATCTTAAAAAAAATCTACTACACTGGCTTCTCAGGATCCGTGACTGACTCCTATTATTACTACTACTACTACTACTACTAGTTCTTATTATCATTATTATTATTATTATTATTATTATCATTATTGCTTGGTACATTAAACTTGTCCTTTTATATAAATACTATAACATTTTTCAAAATAATATTAATTAGTTACAAGTATATGAAAAGATAAATACCAGGCATGGTTCAATTAACCTCTTAATGTAAAACAGTTGATATTTTAGTCTCTAAAATCCAGATCAAAATACATAATCCACTTGAACTAAAAAGGAAATTCTCTCCCCTATTGGTTACCCAAACGTGGAATGGTCAACCTGTAGTGTCAATTACTGAATTCTTTTTAGAAGTTAAAATCAATGTTCTAACCACTTATTCGCCTCATTACAAGTCCCTTTCTCATCCAGATCCCTCTTCTGAGCATGTATGAGGGGGACGGAGTACGAGGGGATGGTAAGATCAGAAAAGGCAGAGGGGAACTACATTTTCTACGTGTATATATAGAACTCCAAAGGAATGTATGAGATGGACTTATAGAATACAACAGGAGGCCAAATAACTCATTCCTAGTATAGCAGATAGCAGTGGCACTAAGTGACATAGATGGTAATTTTTGCAACAAGGAGAGATACGTCTTAGTGAGAAAATAGTCCAACACAACCCTCATTAATATATACGATACACATGGGGGAGAGGAGAAGGAACCCGGGCTACTACACTCATAAGTTTTCCTTTTCTCTCCCCTCTATGCTATCGATTTCTTATCATCCCCCCCATAAGGGGATATAAAGAACTTTTACTACGTTTATTTCACGGTCAAGACCTTGGTAACAATGTTACTATTGATGAGATGAAATGGAAAGAGATATTTATCGGTGCCGCGAAACACACTCACTTTCGTATATCAAAATACTTACAATGGGCTGAGCGACAGGGGCAGGTATACTGGAGTGATGGAAATTCGTAGTGACATTGATCATGTCCCTGGGTGTGTCCCTAGGAGTAGTGCTAGGGGAACTATTGACGCTGTTGGTATTACTGCTGGAGTTACTGTCGTTGGTAACACCACTCGCGTCATAGAGTTTGTGGCGTTGGGCTAAGCGATCGAGGGACGCTAAACGGTAAGTATTCCCACTGGAAGTGTATTTGGAATTGTAAGTAGCTGTAGTTGTGGTTACAGCGTTGCTGATCGCTGTACCTCCTCCACCTCCTGTACTACCTCCTAAATAAGATTTCTTCATGTCATCTAACCGTCGCAGACGCGGCGAACTGGAGTACGAAGAGGGCGTGGACCCAGTGCGAAGGAATGAAGTAGCAGGTTGGGAAGTGACCACACGCCCGCCTCCGTCACCGCCTGCTTCACCGTTCATAGCTAAAACTCGAGTCCTAACAGTACTACTGCTGGAGGAATCTTGGTTTCCACAACACGTCTCCACTGTGAATGCTTTACTTCGAAATAACCCCGAATTCGCTTCCTGTCACTCTTCTAAATATTCTTTGAGTGAATAACCTTTTGCTTCTGCGGCACTCGAAAATTCATACAAACAATAGCACTAATTCACAGACAAATATTTTTGTATTTACATATCCAAACGCATCAATAATACGCTTTCATGAGCACCAATAATTTTTGTATTTACAAATGACGATGTCAAAACTAGAATTTAATAAAACTTATTTTTTCACTGCACCTCCGATTATTGAGGAGATATGTATATATGCGCACACACACCAGGATTAAAAGGAATCAGAACGATTCACCGTCATGCCCAAATATAAATACGGACACAAAAACGTTATTAATCAATAGCAGATATTCGCATTTTTTAAACGTTTCCAATAAGTCTTTTTCCCGTTTGTTTACGACACAACAACGTGAGTCACTGCGCTCTCTCAATACAATTTTTAATCTTATCTTTTGCACTTGAAAGATAACTTAATATCTCGAGAGAAATTACAGAACCGACGAGGGGGAGGTGATAATGGATGGGAATGGGGAAAGAAGGGGTGTTTTATGCTTTGATAGGCAGGGAGGGGTAAAAGTAGAGGGTTTATACTTTATGCGTCATGTGTGAAAGCTCTCTCTCTCTTTCTCACCCGACACCAGCGAGGGTTAAACTGAAACTACCAGTGTGTGTGCGTTTGGGACCGCATGTGTATGTGTAGACCTGCTGCCGCCGCCTCTACCACCGCTGCCTGGTTTGCTCCACCCCTGCCTCACTGCCACTGCTCTTGCTCTGCCTGCCTGCCTGCCTCTTGCCTCCTCTCTCATCCTGACTCACCGTCACTAGCCCCACGTCACGATAGTTTTCAACCCCACCCAAAAACAAATCATTTTGAACGAAAACTAAGCATTATAATACTAATTTGCCGTAACCAAAACTAAATGAAAAAAAAATGTCAGTAGGAGTATTATTAACTAAATATACGTAGCAATGTTCTTTTTTTTTTTCCTCCATAAACACCCCGCGGCAATTTCGAAAGGCACAGTTGACTTACCTACGCAATAACTTTGCTAAATAATCTTACCTTCTTCCGTTTTCTGTTGTTCATATCTGTAGTTCCCCAATTCTAAATTATTCCCCGAATTAAGTTCCAAAACTTTTTAATTGGGTTCGACTTTTTTCTCAGAGTTTTAAGTATCTTCTATAATCTGGATTCTCTTTCCCTTTGCCGTAAGGTATCATCCCTTTCTCCTTTTTCTATCGCTACTATTTCCATCGCTGCTCTGATGAGCTAGTGTTGCATCCCTCCCCCAATGCCGAGGCCGCGTAACACTCGCTAAGCGGTCTCGTCTCACAGGTACTGCGTGGAGATTTGTAGCTCGCGGATTGGTAGGTGCAGCGACTGCAATTTCCATCTACCTCCAGACTCTGGAACTCTCTTCCTCCTTCTGTCTTTCCAAATTCTTATTACCCATTTTCCTTTCAAAAAGTGGATCTATCGTCATCTCAGGGTGTAATCCTGACACATCTCTAGGTTCTTAGTAGGAGCAATAATAATAATAATAATTCCTCTGTGTTCCCCTACGTCGTAAAAGTCGACTCAATGGGGCGGAGCGAGGAAACTGGGAATTCCCTCCTCTGTATTTAATTCCCATAAAAAGTCAAGGTATATTCTTTGACTCAGTCACCCCCCTTATAAGGGAGAATATGGTTTTGGTATATGGATATGGATGGATTATTATTATTATTATTGTCAGTAGTAGTAGTAGTAGTAGTAGTAGTAGTAGTAGTAGCAGCAGCAGCAGCAGCAAAAATAGCTCTTTGTATTTAAAGTTCTCAAAGAATCGATTACAACTGTCAAAAAACTTTGAAAAATGATTAGCCATACCAGCAAGCAATTCGAGTAATGATGATGTGTGGTTTACTCAATTCTTTTACATGAAGAAGTTACCAGTAGTAGTAATAGCAGCGGCAGTGGAAGCAGTAGAAACATCGAAGCGAAAAATAACTTATAGTTATTGCGATAACTCCATAAAACGTACGTCTGGCAGACCGCCTACTTCTTATACCTCCGCGCCATCAGAACCTTAGCGCTGAATTCGCGAATTTTATGCGCGAAAATATTTCTTTCTTTCAATATTGTATTTTCCTCACTCATAAAATTTGAGTCTGGGGGGGGAAAGGGTAGGGCTGTTGTCAACATCCCTTTTCGAATTAGAACTGAAAAATGCAAAGATTTTATCAATAACATTTTTCAGATAGGAAAAAAAAATTGTCACTAGTAAGTTACCAATTACGGACATGGCTTTGAAGCAGGGGAAATACATCTGAAGGCTCTCCCCGTGGCTCCGTCGTGGGTTTGAACGCGGGTCCGTCGCCTCCAGACTCTAGCATTCTACCGCTATGCTATGGCGGACAATTACATCAATAATAATAATAATAATAATAATAAAGCAAGCCTCACACAAATATGGAAAGAAAAAAAACATTAATCTGTTTTTTTAATACTGACATGAAAGTAGCTCAAGTAATGGTTATTTACTATCGCAGAAAACTATTTCACAAGCGCAAATGAATGGCGGTGAATGCTGACCGCTGAGAGCCAATAAATAGCACGCACACACACACACACACACACACACACACACACACACACACACACACACACACACACACATATATATATATATATATATATATATATATATATATATATATATATATATATATATATATATAAGGAGAGGTCAGTGTTAGTTCACTAGTAGAGCACACTAGTTGGGAAACGAAAGCCCGAACCACGTTGATTCGATCCCACCGCAGGGCGTTAAGAAGGGCTTGTAGCTTAAGTCTACCAATATATCGAACTGAAAAAAAGTCCCCCGAGGAGATACTGTTGTTGCTGTCATTGTTCCGGTTTTACGTCACGGACTCCCTTTTCTACCAAGGGCTAGGACGGTTGCCTTCTTGCGAAGGACTTGTTTTGGCAGAAGTAATCCTTACCCTGAGTGCATGCCCTTGTTAACCTTAGACCTTGACGGGGCGCAAACTCTCGACCTGACGCCTTAGAGTCGCGGACGCTACCGCTTGAGCCACGGTGACTACAGTTCCAAGAAGATACTATGGACAGATAACTACCATCTCGAGACAGGTTTTAACGTAGATCACAGTCTTACATTCTAATTCATGTGGATTATCTTGGCAAGGATTCGATCCCGGGACACAGGCAATCCATCAGGTCATTCACAATCACATCAGAAGGAAAACCTGAAGAAGTTATTATATTCTATATCTGGAATGTACACCTCAGCGATATTCCAACAGGTCCTCTTGAAGTGGCAAGACAGACAAATAATTTATGTTATTATCCCCATTGCTAGCATCCATTTCTCTCTCTCTCTCTCTCTCTCTCTCTCTCTCTCTCTCTCTCTCTCTCTCTCTCTCTCTCTCTCTCTCTCTCTCTCTCTCTCTCTCTCTCACGCACTCACTCACTCACTCACTCACTCACTCACTCACTCACTCACTCACTCACTCACTCACTCACTCACTCACTCACTCACTCACTCTCTCTCTCTCTCTCTCTCTCTCTCTCTCTCTCTCTCTCTCTCTCTCTCTCTCTCTCTCTCTCTCTCCATAACACATACACAGTATATATATTGTTAAACTGTACTTGCTCAACTGTTATAAAAGAAAATATCAATATTATAGTTTGTTATTTATACATTCCAATTACCAGCTTCAGTACACAAAGAACAAAAAGTAAAAATAGAAAACAGAGTTACAAGATTATATATATCCGCAATTTTTTTTTCTTTTTGGATTCCCCATCCACGGATGGGTGAAACGGGTCATGGAGGACCCATAGGGCGGTCGCCCAACCCTCCCCTGTGGTGCACAGCCACAGCAGTAACCTCCCCAGTAAACTGGCTGAATTGAAATATCTTAAAACTGTGAACATTACAGCTTCTGTCAAATACATGTTTTTTTGGAGCGATGACAGCAACACCATTTTTTTTTCAGCCGGAACAGGCCCCAACCCCCCACTGTGGTGACAAGCCACAGCAGTAACCTCCCCAGGTAAACTGGTTGAATTGATATGTATTAAAACTGTGAACATTACAGCTTCTGTCAAATACATGTATTTGGAGCGATGACAGCACCATTTTTTTTTTTTTTTTTTTAATGAGAAGAACTTCAGGTCAAGAATTATACTTTTTGGAAAAATTTCGCACCTGAGATCATGGTGAAGTTTCATTCCCACATCGGGGTGCCATTTTCAACTGTGTACTCATGAATACAGCTGAGTGTCTCAGGTTGAAATTTAGTTCTTGTGGTATGTTAGGTCAATTCTTTAACCTAGGAAACCCTGAAAGATCGTGTTTAATAAAAATCCAACACAGGGCGTGGAAAAGGGCATACGTGCCCGTTTAAAAGACCGAATAATTTTACTAAGGCCTGATTTCTTAAACAGTGTAAACCTAGGATACCATATTGTTAGTTAGCTAGACACACACCAATGGATTTCATACACGTATCTGGAGAGAGAGAGAGAGAGAGAGAGAGAGAGAGAGAGAGAGAGAGAGAGAGAGAGAGCACTATTTCCCGTACACCTGAGTTTATACTGGAAATAACTAACAGAAAACGATTAAGAAATCGCAACAGAAAACGAAATTTATTTAAAGGGAAACTATCATATGTCCTTAAACATGTTAAGACTCCAAATAGCCTCTAACTTGTCTTGGAAGAATCACATAATCCAAATTTCTAAATCTACATCCAAAGAATTGGGGATTCTACTTCGTTTTTGACATTACTTTCCAACACTCTCATTAATAACACTGCTCTTACTTTTAATCTGGATTCTCTTTCTCTTCGAAGTAAGGTATCACCCCTTTCTCTTTTGTATCGCTACTACTTCCATCGCTGCTCTGATGAGTTGGTGAGTTAAATCCCTCCCCCACTGCCGAGGACACATAACACTCGCCAAGCAGCCTCGTCTCACAGGTACTGTGTAGAGATTTGTATCGTCATCTCAAGGGCCTAATCCAGCCATATCTCTATGTCCTTAGTACTTTGAATATTCTTTCAGCCTGTCCTTTTCCTACTGTGTAACGTTACCTCATCTCTGCCTTGTCCTAAACCTTTTACTTTTTCTTCATCTTGATGTTTTCTTCGTACCTGGGTCTTCACTGAGCATGGCAATTTTCTTGCCCGTCCCGGTGTCACTCGTAAACACACACACACACACACACACACACACACACATATATTAAAACACGTATGAATGAATTTTTATAAAACTTAAATGCATACTTTCACCTGTTGCCGCAAATATAAAAAATAAATAAATAAATAAAATATCAAAATAAATAACAATTAAATAAAGCAATAATCATATACCAAAAATAGATCAAAGAAAAATATCGTCTTCTTTTATTTCTTCAAAATCTGAGCTCTGTAAAACCTCTCTAGTACCTGCCTCTTCAACCGCTTATAACACTTACTGCGAAATCCACCATAAGATAAACTTTCATACACACACACACACAGACTTACACACATACACACACAGACTTACACACACACAAACGCCATACACACATACAAAGTAAGGAAACAGTAATTCCTAAATGTATATAAAGGATATGATTACAGTAAATAAATAGATCTGACCAGGCGACGGGGAGCTACGAACATCAGTCTCTTTCCGTTAAGCAAAATTAGGTAACAACAAAACTAAAATATTCCACAATCTAATATTTAGTCTCATATCTTTTAGTTCAACATATTTAAAAATGGGCAAAGCAAATCTCTTGAAGTTCTAATATTTCTGCCAAAAACCAAAGCGAAATTGAAAAATGATACTTGCTCACCTCTGCTGCTCTCCATACTTCATTGACGAAATACAGAGGCATTCTTTTTTTAATTCAGCGTAGACACTTTTAACGGTCAAGTACCAACTCAGTTCACTGGCTGTTCTCAGGATGTGTTTATTTACCTATGAAAACCCTTTTCAACAGAGCTTTTAATATCCCTCTCCAGTCTTTTTTTTTTTTTTTATGACTGTTGGCTATATGAAGTGCACCAGGTAAGACTGAAATGCTAGAACGCTTAAGCCGTTTCCTAACAAACTCTTTTAGTGTTAAAAATTTATTCTCATCTATTTAAAGATTTGAGTGGGAAAAACATTCTTATGGCCCTTATCCACAGAGACGCAAATGGCTTTCCTGGATGTTTTGTTATTCTCAGTTCTTATGAATTGGTTTGAACTTCTAAACCCTGAGGTTCCTTTTTCTATTTAGGGTTTCTTTATTACAAGAGTATTGAACACGTATTGAACATATTCTTATGAGTGACAAAACTTTGCCCCAGCAAATGATTATCGATTGAAAAAAAAATGGCAAATAACACTAAAATCGTGCTTCAAAGATATTGCAAAGATTTTTTCTACAGGACTTGTCTAAAATTGCACAGACACCAATAATGTCACATAACTGTCGCCACGTTTTTTCTACAAGACTTCTTTACAGATAACATAAACATTAATGCATAACATAGCTATATACATCTTTCTATCGAACATCTAACACAAACAGCTAACCCTTTTGCTATGTGTATTGCTACCATCACCTCGCAAACATACTACAATTGCCTTCAACTTAATTCTATTACAGGATATGTTCTTTATCTGCAAATCCACTTCTAGAAATTGCCATTTTTCTCCCTAAAAGACAATGCTGATAAGTTATTATCCGAAATCCTTGAAAACAAAGTTCGAGAACCGGAAACCACAGTGCCAGCGCCTATAAACAAGTATACACAGAGTGCCAGCGCCCATAAACAAGTATACACAGAGTGCCAGCGCCTATAAACAAGTATACACAGAGTGCCAGCGCCTATACACAAGTATACACAGAGTGCCAGCGCCCATAAACTAGTATACACAGAGTGCCAGCGCCCATAAACAAGTATACACAGAGTGCCAGCGCCTATAAATAAGTATACACAGAGTGCCTGTGCCTATAAACAAGTAAACACAGAGTGCCAACGCCCATAAACAAGATACACAGAGTGCCAGTGCCCATAAACAAGTATATGAGACAACTAAAGCTTCGAATACGGAATAGAAGCGTTTTGCTTTGATGTTTTTATTTTTTTCTCATACATAAACCTGCCAATCGATTGCGAACTCTGACATTATAGGGGAAGGGCGGAGCAACTGGACCAAAGATGATAAACTCACACATAAACAATATGGGAATTAACACCATGGCAGGATTTATTTTCCCTTTCTTTTGGTGCAAGTGGTTCAATAAACAGTAGGTTATAGCCAACTTAAGTGCTAATTACACCAACTAATTCCTAGACTCAATGACGACAGACGCCATACCAGCCACTTCTACGCCCTCAAAACAACTTGACCAATTATTATTATTATTTTTTTTTTTGGGGGGGTCGAAGGACGAGGTGGGCTCGAACTCACCTACTAATGCCTAGTGAAACTGCTTCAATAAACAGTAGGTTATAACCAACTTAAGTGCTAATTATTCCTAATGAAACTGGTTCAATAAACAGTGGATTATAGCCAACTTGAGTGCTAATTACACCTACTAATTCCTAGTGAAACTGGTTCAATAATCAGTGGGTTATAGCCATCATGAGTCCTAATTACACCTACTAATTCCTAGTGAAACTGGTTCAATAAACAGTAGGTTATAGCCATCTTAAGTGCTAATTACACCTACTAATTCACAGTGAAACTGGTTAAATAAGCAGTAGGTTACAGCCAACTTGAGTGCTAATTACACCTACTAATTCCTAGTGAAACTGATTCAATAAACAGTAGGTTATAGCCAACATAAGTGCTAATTACACCTACTAATTCCTAGACTCAATGACGACAGACGCCATACCAGCCACTTCTACGCCCTCGAAACAACTTGACCAATTATTTAGTTTTATTATAAGGCACTCAGGGTAACGATTACATCTGCTAAAACAAGTCCTTCGCAAGGAGGCAACCGTCCTAGCTCTTGGTTGAAAAGGGGGTCCGTGACGTAAAACCGGAACATTATAAGGATATAGGTGGGTTCGAAGTCCTAACTTATGGCACACCAATCATTTCAAAATCAGGTGACGAACATTACCTATCTGCGATTGTATCTTATTTTTAAAATATGAAACTAAGTCTACGGTACACCCTTAAGATAGTTCCGGTTTTACGTCACGGACTCCCTTTCCTACCAAGGGCTAGGACGGTTGCCTTCTTGCGAAGGACTTGTTTTGGCAGATGTAATCGTTACCCCGAGTGCATGCAATTGCTAACCTCAGACCGTGACGGGGCGCGAACCCTTGACCTGACGCCTCAAAGTCGCGGACGCTACCGCTTGAGCCACGGCGACTAAGCCTTAAGATAGAGTAATGGAAATTAATCAGGGACAGCATTAAAAACGAAGGAAAATTTCGGGGAAATTTCGATTAATATTACAATGCAAAAACAGTCCATAAAGGCATGAAACTCAAGAGAAATACACAAAAAAAGAAATACATGAACAGTGTGTGTGTGTGTGTGTGTGTGTGTGTGTGATTATCTAATTGTGTTTACGGGAAAGAGCCCAAAGCTCGTATCTTCCCGTCTCCTGATCGGTTCCATTTTATACTTAGTGTGTGTGTGTGTGTGTGGTGTGTGTGTGTGTGTGTGATTACCTAATTGTGATTACGGGAAAGAGCCCAAAGCTCGTATCTTCCCGTCTCCTGATCGGTTCCATGTTATACTTAGTGATACTTATCATACCTGTCCTTAAAACTATGGATTGAGATAGCATTAACTACCTCCTCGCTTAGCCAATTCCAATTATCAACTACTCTTACACTGAAAAAGTATTTCCTTACATCCTGCAAAGAACTTTTCTTACGATGCTTCAAACTATGACCTCTAGTTCTAGAGCCAGCCATATCAAAATATCGATCCCTATCCACTCTATCATAACCATGAAGGAATTTAAAGACTGTCACCATATCCCCCCTCACTCTTCTAGCTTCGAGTGATGGTAAGTCTAATTCCCTCAGCCTCTCATCATAACTGAGATTGCGTATTTCTGGCACCAGTTTCGTGGCATGTCTTTGAACTGTGTGTGTGTGTGTGTGTGTGATTACCTAATTGTGATTACCTAATTGTGTTTACGGGAAAGAGCCCAAAGCTCGTATCTTCCCGTCTCCTGATCGGTTCCATTTTTAGACTTAGTGATACTTATCATACCTGTCCTTAAAACTATGGATTGAGGTAGCATTAACTACCTCCTCGCTTAGCGAATTCCAATTATCAACTACTCTTACACTGAAAAAGTATTTCCTTACATCCTGCAAACAAGTTTTCTTCCGAAGCTTCAAACTATGACCTCTAGTTCTAGAGCCAGCCATATCGAAATATCGATCCCTATCCACTCTATCATAACCATGAAGGAATTTAAAGACTGTCACCATATCCCCCCTTACTCTTCTAGCTTCGAGTGATGGCAAGTCTAATTCCCTCAGCCTCTCATCATAACCGAGATTGCGTATTTCTGGCACCAGTTTCGTGGCATGTCTTTGAACTTTTTCAAGAGAGAGAGAGAGAGAGAGAGAGAGAGAGAGAGAGAGAGAGAGAGAGAGAGTAGAAAAGAAGATTCAAGGATCTATCTATGAAGGAATGCAAAAGATAACTTATACCAGAATGACGTCACAATACTTCTCTTTGATACCCCAAGGGAGAGATAATTCTCTCTCTTTCTCTCTCATTATGGGCTGCGAACACATCTGAAATAGCTCTCTCTCTCTCTCTCTCTCTCCACTGTTCATTATATTCCTGTGTGTATTTCGTGTGTTTCATGCCTTTATGCACTTATATATGAAAAATAACTTGTTCTCTCTCTCTCTCTCTCTCTCGGCTACGATTTTATATATGAAAAATAACACGTTTTCCCTCTCTCTCTTTGGACTACGAATATATATTTGAAAAAGAACATATCTAAAAAATAATTCTCTCTCTCTCTCTCAGGGCTATGTGTAAGTCTTTCATATTCTGTTTCGTACTTTTTTTTAGTCTCATCGGCATGAATATCTAGCGGAGGGTCTTACCGAAGTAATACTTTACTCAATATGGCGAAAAATCAATTTTCTCACTCTCTGAGGCTTTGGAACAAGTTGTCACCGTAGCTCAAGCGGTGGCGTCCGCGACTTTGAGGCTTCAGGTCGACGGTTCGCGCCCCGTCACGGTCTGAGGTTAGCAAGGGCATGCACTCAGGGTAACGATTACAATTCCCAAAACAAGTCCTTCGCAAAAAGGCAGCCGTCCTAGCCCTAGGTAGAAAAGGAAGTCCGTGACGTAAAACCGGAACACTGAGGCTTAGGAACAAGTTCTCTTTAATTTTGTAGTAAGGTTCTCAGGTTGACATGGAATAAAAAAAAAGCAGTGGTATTAGGATAAGGTCTCAACGATGCATTCCCCTCTATATCTACGGACTAAGAAAAAGTTCCCCTCAACTCTTTTTTTGTAATTGAGGTCCCTTAAGTCCTACTAAAGATTCTCCCTCTCACCTCACAGCTATATCGTTCAGGTTCAATTTCGGGACTGACCATAGAAAACTTTCTATGGTAAGATTGTCTAAAGGAGGGTTTCGTCGATGTAATTCCTCGCTTGTAATGGAAGGAAAATTTTCTACGGACAATAGATATTCTCTCTCTCTACTTATCTATCTATCTATCTCACTCAATTTATCTATCTATCTCACTCAATCTATCTATGTATATTAACTATTAATCCAATAATGTAAAAGGTTCCTCCACTGGTATATTTCATCATATAAGAATTTTCTAATGAACGCAATTAGATTCCCCTTTCCAAGGCCATTTGCCTTTCAACGGTTGTACTATTCCAAGTACTAATTAACTTTGCAGGTTAATTAGTACGTCATTAGATGTGTTGGATCAGTAATGGAACAGTATCTTCACCAGCTATGGGTTCGATTACGGTAAAAAAAGAAATCCATTCTGGAAGGTCCCAAAAAATCATATTATATTTGACCAATGTGTGTGTGTGTGTGTATGAGAGAGGGAGAGAGAGAGAGAGAGAGAGAGAGAGAGAGAGAGAGAGAGAGAGAGAGAGAGAGAGAGAGAGAGAGAGAGAGAGAGAGAGAGAGAGAGAGAGAGAGAGAGAGAGAGGAGAGAGAGAGAGAGAGAGAGAGAGAGAGAGAGAGAGAGAGAGAGAGAGAGAGAGAGATATGACTCTTGGCCATCATTCAATTAGCTTTCAATTCGAAATGTCGAAATATTGAGCATTTGTGAGTTATTACGTAATTGAGAAGAATATTTGTTCAATATTGAGAAGAATATTTGTTCAATATTGAGATGAATATTTGTTCAATCTTGAGATGCATATTCGTTCAATATTGAGACGAATATTTGTTCAATATTGAGATGAATATTTGTTCAATATTGAGACGAATATTAGTTCAATATTGAGACAAATATTTGTTCAATAAGTGATTATAACCTCATATGTCAAGCAACACAGGAGGAAAAGACATTATAGATTATTGAAATAGAAAAAAAAAGACCACAACTTGACGGCTCGATACATATTTGGCTGGACAGCTGACAGAGAGCTAATTGATGGCTAGATACATATCTGGCTGGACAGACTGACAGAGAGCTATACAGACCGAAAACAGACGGAGAAACTTGGTCAAATGAGACATACAGAGAGCAAGTTCGACTATGAAACTGAGGACATAACGGACTTCTTTGGCACTTGCGTGTGCCATTATTCATTTTCAGATGAGTACACACTCATTGTAACTCCGTTTTTTTACACTTAGTATTTTTTTCTAGATCATTCACTCCATGTTTGTGAAATAGTATTCGCAGACACACATGCCTCACTAACTCCCCTTTTTTATGTCTTTTTCCAATGTGTGGTCTATCCACATGGGCACAATTCATTGCTTGTGAACTAGTATTCACATACACATAGGCCAATGCTTGATTGACGCCATTTTTTTTATTTCCATTTCTCATTTGAAATGTCTATGTATCCCAGATGACACCAAGCATATAAACAAACAAAGGGTTAGTTTTGTTGTTTTAGATTCTCCACCCACGGATGGGTAGAACGGGTCATGGAAGACCCATAGAGCGGTCGCCAGCCGGCACTGGCACCAACTCCACACTGTGGTGACCAGCCACAGCAGTAACCTCCCCGGTAAACCGCTTAATGTCTATTTATCCCTGCTGGCACCATTCATATGAGCCTAAAGTCTAGGTTAGGGTTTTGTTGCTTTAGATTTTCCACCCACGGATGGGTAGAACGGGTCATGGATGACCCATTGGGGGGTCGCCAGCCGGCACAGGCTCCCAACCCCTCACTGTGGTGCCCAGCCACAGCAGTAACCTCCCCAGTACACAGCTTAATGTCAATTTATCCCTGCCGACACCCTTCATATGAGCCAAAATTTTAGGATGGAGTTCAGACACCTCATGTGGCACATCCGAGGGACATTACAACCACTAAATTAAATGGTTAAAATGGACATAAAGGAAGTGTTCGGGAAGCCATAACTTCACGAATTAAAAGAGTGACAGTTGGGTGCCAAGGGGTGCCACTCTGGTTGTCTGATAGGAAGTGGTTGGAGGATGAGTTTAGGCAGAGGAAAGGGGATATTATGAAAGAAAGGAGGGACAGAAGAGCGAAAGAATAGGAAGGGGAAGTGTATGAGGGGAAAGAGATAAAGAGGAAGGGGAAAAATAAAGGAAATTTATATATTAAAAACTGCAAAAAAGGGAAAATAGATGGAAAGGAAGAGGGAAATTAAGGAAATGGGAAAAAGACTAGAAAAATGTAGATGTTAAGAAAGTTTAGAGGGGGGCGTTTACAGAATTGAAGGGGAGGTTTAGCACAGGAGGGGGGAGCCAAGGACAGGGGTGGAAGAAACTGGAGATGGGGAGAAATGGTGGATCTTGTAAAGATGAGTAACCCCAAAACTTTACTATGCAAATAAAAAAAATAAGTATTTTATATGTGATACCGGGACGGGCAAACAAAATTGTCCTCATCGGGCCAGGGTATCAAGAAAACATACAGCAAAGATAAGGAGATAGGGAATGCTGTCACTTGTCAGATGTGAAGGGATGAAATATGTAATGAATACGCCAGGATATTCGGTGTGGATATAAGCATAGGGCGCTAGGTTAGGTTAGGTTAGGTTTGGTGATATGCCTTGTAAATATGAGTAATACTAGAGCACCCCGGGTTTACTCTCCTATTGACAAGATCCGAAATGGGTCTAAAAGGTTAGTCAGATTCACGGAAGGGCGACGAGGAAGACAAAAATAGGGAGGGGGGTGGCGGTTAGATCCTTTGCAAAGTGTAGAAAAAAGGAAGAAATGGAAGCTAAAATGGAAAAAAGATGGAGGATCTGGAAGCTAAAATGGAAAAAAGGATGAAGGAAATGGAAGCTAAAATGGAAAAGAGATGGAGGATATGGAAGCTAAAATGGAAAAAAAAGATGGAGGAAATGGAAGCTAAAATGGAAAAGAGATGAAGAAAATGGAGCTAAAATGAAAAAAAGAGATGGAGGAAATGGAAGCTAAAATGGAAAAAAGATGGAGGAAATGGAAGCTAAAATGGAAAATAAGATGGAGGAAATGGAGGCTAAAATGGAAAAAAGATGGAGGAGATGGAAGCTAAAATGGAAAAAAGATGGAGGAAATGGAGGTTAAAATGGAAAAAAGATGGAGGAAATGGAAGCTAAAATGGAAAGAAGATGGAGGAAATGGAAGCTAAGATGGAAAATAAGATGGAGGAAATGGAGGCTAAAATGGAAAAAAGATGGAGGAGATGGAAGCTAAAATGGAAAAAAGATGGAGGAAATGGAGGCTAAAATGGAAAAAAGATGGAGGAAATGGAAGCTAAAATGGAAAGAAGATGGAGGAAATGGAAGCTAAAATGGAAAAAAGATGGAGGAAATGGAAGCTAATATGAAAAAAAAGATGGAGGAAATAGAAGCTAATATGGAAAAATAGATGGAGGAAATGGAAGCTAAAATGGAAAAGATGGAGGAAATAGAAGCTAAAATGGAAGAGATGGAGGAAATGGAAGCTAAAATGGAAAAGACATGGAGGAGATGGAAGCTAAAATGGAAAAAAGATGGAAGAAATGGAAGCTAAAATGGAAAAAATAAAGATGGAGGAAATAGAAGCTAAAATGGAAAAAAAGATGGAGGAAATGGAAGCTAAAATGGAAAAAAAGATGGAGGAAATGGAAGCTAATATGGAAAAAAGATGGAGGAAATGGAAGCTAAAATGGAAAAGATGGAGGAAATAGAAGCTAAAATGGAAAAGAGATGGAGGAAATGGAAGCTAAAATGGAAAAGACATGGAGGAGATGGAAGCTAAAATGGAAAAAAGATGGAAGAAATGGAAGCTAAAATGGAAAAAAAGATGGAGGAAATAGAAGCTAAAATGGAAAAAAAGATGGAGGAAATGGAAGCTAAAATGGAAAAAAGATGGAGGAAATGGAAGCTAATATGGAAAAGAGATGGAGGAAATGGAAGCTAAAATGGAAAAGAGATGGAGGAAATGGAAGCTAAAATGGAAAAGACATGGAGGAGATGGAAGCTAAAATGGAAAAAAGATGGAGGAAATGGAAGCTAATATGGAAAAGACATGGAGGAAATGGAAGCTAAAATGGAAAAGAGATGGAGGAAATGGAAGCTAAAATGGAAAAGACATGGAGGAGATGGAAGCTAAAATGGAAAAAAGATGGAAGAAATGGAAGCTAAAATGGAAAAAAAAGATGGAGGAAATAGAAGCTAAAATGGAAAAAAAGATGGAGGAAATGGAAGCTAAAATGGAAAAAAGATGGAGGAAATGGAAGCTAATATGGAAAAGAGATGGAGGAAATGGAAGCTAAAATGGAAAAAAGATGGAGGAAATGGAAGCTAAAATGGAAAAAAGATGGAGGAAATGGAAGCTAAAATGGAAAAGAGATGGAGGAAATGGAAGCTAAAATGGAAAAAAGATGGAGGAAAGGAAAGCTAAAATGAAAAAAAATGGAAGAAATGGAAGCTAAATTGGAAAAAACATGGAGGAAAGGAAAGCTAAAATGGAAAAAAGGATGGAGGAAATGGAAGTTAAAATGGAAAAAAAAGATGGAGGAAATGGAAGGTAAAATGGAAAAAAGTGGAGGAAATGGAAGCTAAAATGGAAAAAAAAGATGGAGGAAATGGAAGCTAAAATGGAAAAAAGATGGAGGAACTGGAAGCCAGAAATGGAAACAAGATGGAAGAAATGGAAGCTAAAATGGAAAAATATGGAGGAAATGGAAGTTAAAAGGGAAAAAAGATGGAGGAAATGGAAGCTAAAATGAAAAAAAAAGGATGGAGGAAATGGAAGCTAAAATAAAAAAAATGGAGTAGATGGAAGCTAAAATGGAGAGTAAGGATGAAAAGATAAAGACACATGAAGTTAGAAATGTGAACAACAGACAATGATATGGCATGAGGTATGGGAAGGAATTATGAAAGGTAAGAAAGGTGTCCGCATACCCTCAACTGAGTGACCTCAATGGGGGGGTAAAAGTTCAATAGGGAGATAATAAAATCTCTATTCTCCCCAGCTTCAATCCTCCAGCTCCAACATATCTACGTCCACCCCCATTCAAATGGGGACTGAATAAACACATTAGAAAATGGTATTTTTATTGGTTGCCAGGAAGTTTTTTTTTCTCGCTTTTAAGAGGATTGAACCCATAAAGATGAATAATCATTAGTAATGGTTTCGGTTTTACGTCACGAACCCCCTTTTCAACTAAGGGCTAGGACGGTTGCCTTCTTGCGAAGGACTTGTTTTGGCAGATGTAATCGTTACCTTGAGTGTATGCCTTTACTAACCTCAGTCCGTGAAGGGGCGCGAACCCTCGACCTCCCGCCTCAGAGTCGCAGACGCTACCATTTTGCCACGGAGACTACCTGAATAATCATTAGTAATGATATATCTAATGGCGTATTCTCTGAGTGTGATGAGTTGACGGGGGTTATTTTGTCAGGAACACAACTACCCTCTCCAGAAATCACAACTGGCTCAAGCTTGCCCGTCTTGAGGAGTTAAATTTGGAATTTACTTGGTGGATGCTATGTCCCATGGATTCCATATCAATCAAGCTTCCTGCGCCAATTAAGGTCGCTTTCACACCAAAGTGGCACGTCGCACGTGGCATGCCACGTGCGTCTTATTGGCTGACCTAACAACTTCTCTAATGCAAACATTGTTTTGTGCATAATTTTCTTTTGATGACCTGCATGGTTTAGAAGTTAGACCGCTTTCATATCAAAGTGGCACGTCGCACGTGGCATGCCACGTACGACGTGCAAGTCATCAAAAGAAAATTATGCACAAAACAACATTTGCATTAGAGAAATTGTTAGGTCAGCCAATAAGATGTCAATTGTGTGTGTGCATGTGTGTGTGTGCGCGTACATGCGTGTGTGTGTGTGGTCACTGCATGATATGAATAAAGTATTGGGAAATGGCGCCTACAGACCTACTTCCAGGTAATTACTATTCGAAGCAAAATACAGTACGAGAATAGACCAACAATTAGGAAATAATGTTTGCATTTCTAAATGTTTTAATTTAAATGTCATAACATCATATAAAGTTAATGCTGCAGAATGTTTCATGAAGATTTTTGTATTACATTTCTTTAATTAATAAAAATGTTCAATACCATTTGCTCTGATTTTTTTTTGGGGGGTATTTTTTTTTTTCACTATTACAAATCTCGGTATTTTTTACTGTTCTCCCTGTAACTTATTACAACTCTCCGTATTTTTTATTTACTGTTCTCCCTGTAACTTTTACAACTGTCGGTATTTTTTACTGTTCTCCCTGTAACTTATTACAACTCTCGGTATTTTTTACTCTTCTCCCTGTAACTTATTACAACTTTCGGTATTTTGTACTGTTCTCCCTGTAACTTATTACAACTCTCGGAATTTTTTACTGTTCTTCCTGTAACTTATTACAACTCTCGGTATTTTTACTGTTCTCCCTGTAACTTATTACAACTCTCGGTATTTTTTTTACTGTTCTCCCTGTAACTTATTACAACTCTCGGTATTTTTTACTGTTCTCTCTGTTAACTTATTACAACTCTCGGTATTTTTTTACTGTTCTCTCTGTTAACTTATTACAACTCTCGGTATTTTTTACTGTTCTCTCTGTTAACTTATTACAACTCTCGGTATTTCTTACTGTTCTCCCTGTAACTTATTACAACTCTCGGTATTTTTTTTTTACTGTTCTCCCTGTAACTTTTACAACTCTCGGTATTTTTTACTGTTCTCCCTGTAACTTATTACAACACTCGGTATTTTTTACAGTTCTCCCTGTAATTATTTAACTACTCCTGGTCTCTATCTAAATAACTGCTTTCAACAGGATTATTTCCTCTCTCTCTCTCTCTCTACGGCAGCTGGCTGAGCCTAATCAGGCCTTGCTTCTGGCAAGACTAATCAACTTGCACATGTACCCATTAATCCTAATCATTGCAAATAATCTTGCCAGTGATATACTCTCTCTCTCTCTCATTTAGAAGCAAAACTTCAATAAAACGTTAATTTATCTATTCTCATGTCTGAGTTCATGGCACAGATGATGCTAAAATATCTATGCCATTTTGACTCGCATACTCATTATGCCTGCTGCGTTGTCAGAGGTGAGGAGACAACATTACACTATTCTAATACCTTTTACTCTTTCATGTATAATTTTCACTCTTCAGTCATGGAACGAAAAGGAATCGAACTCAGGTCCTTTTGGTACGGTAGAAAAATAATCCTGTCATAATGAATTGACTAAATGGATCTTGTAAAGATGCGTAACCCCCAGAATCCCATATAAAGTTAACTAACCTTGTAAATTGTTAGGTTAGGTTAGGTAAAGTTAGTTAAGGTCGGGTCAGATTAGGTTTGGTTGACATGCCTTGACAATATGAGTAGCCCTAGGACACCCTGGGAGTAAACAT